>JAECUM010093016.1:0-140938 GCA_016617855.1 Megalonaias nervosa | reverse complement strand
ATTTAATTTGTATCTATGTGGACATGGCCACAGTTCTATTTTACTTGTATGTAGGCATAGCCATAACTTCATTTTATTTGTATCTATATAACCATATTAGTTGTAGCTATATACACATGGGCATTCTTCTTTTTTATTTGTATCTATATGGACATGGCTATAACTCCATTTTCTTTTGTATCTATGTGGATATGGTTCTTTGTATCTATGTGGATATGGTTATAGATCAATTTTATGTGGATATGGCCATAACTCCGTTTTATTTGTATATAAGTGGATATGACTATAACTCAAATTTATTTGTATATATGTGGATATGGTTATAAATCCATTTTATTTGTATCTATATGGATATGACTATAACTCCATTTTATTTGCATCTATAAAGACATGGTTATGAATCCATTTTATTTATATCTATATGGGTATGGTTATAAATCCATTTTATTTGTATCTATATGGATATGACTATAACTCCATTTTATTTGCATCTATAAAGACATGGTTATGAATCCATTTTATTTATATCTATATATCTCACCATAACTCCATTTTATTTGTATCTACAAAAACATGGCTATAATTCCATTTTATTTATATCTATGTGGATATGGCTAAAATTCCATTATATATATATATGAACATTAAGGTGGTGATGATGTAGCGGTGATGGTATCATGTGGTTTTGCCATTATCAAAAAATACTTAATTAAATTATTATGCATGTTTTTACTTCAAATCTGGATGGAGACGTTGTTTGTGTCTACCTTGGGTTTCTTTCTTTTTATATTCATTATGTTTTACTTGCTAGTATTTCATCTGTTGGTAACTGTGAAAAAGTTTTTGTTGAGAAAACGAATACATTTCTTTAAGGAAAAAAATCACCCATATTTTCTAATTCTCTCACTTTTAGCAAAACGAATATGTGGTAAATAAGTACCAGAAATACTCGCTTATTAGGCCAGTCCAACTGCAAACAACATACACCCTGATCTGCCGTCACATAAATGCGCCGGCAGATCAGGGTGCACGTAGTTTGTTCTACTCATTACTCTTAACAAATTGCATTGACCCAGACCAGACTCTTTGTAGTTTACAGTTGGACTTGATATGTAAGCGAGTATATACGGTATGTCATAAAAACATTAATTCTTAATGAACACAAACGTCACCGTAAATAAATTTAATGTTCTAAAGGATTCAGTAGTAAATAATTATGACCTGCTTATTCTACCAAATCTGTCATCGAATCACATATGTTTCATGTAACTTTGCTTAGTATTATTTGTATTGTTTGGGCCTGGAACTTTTTACCCACAAACAGTTGATAATGAACAATGTTAACTCTAGTGTCATTTCTTCATTGATACTGAATCAGTAGCTTGATGTTGATTTTATTTCAGTGTTGTGCTGTAACACAGCATTGTCATTGCAATATGGTTTGCTTTATTGTATTGACTTTGCACAGTATTAAATATTGTGTATTAACTACGTTACTTACCTTATTTTGTCACAATGATACGTCGTTTAAGTGCTGTCTTCCCTCCAAAAATAGTCTTGACTGAAGAAAATATGGCAAAGCATAATATTCTAACGAAATGCAATTTTCGCTAGTACAGCAGAATCAGCAAATTCAAGACAAAGGAAATTGCGATAAATGCTTATCCATATTGTAGCACATATTTTACGATTGGTAATAGGAATCTTCTATGGTAACATCTGCATTGTGCCATGTGAAGAAATAATGTTTCCGATTTTTTATTTCCGGTTTCTGCTGATTCATTCCGTTTGAATACTTCAGCAAAGAATACGCAATTGAGAATAAATCCAAGCAGGCAGAAAATACTACTCTTTTCAAAATACAAATATCATACATATTTTGATAATCCCACCCAAAACTTAATATTCCTGACAATGAAAGAAATAAAGAAAAAAAAAAAAAAACAACGCTTTATTATCACAAACGATGAACGCCCACGTGTCCCTAAGCAAAACATTTCTATGACGTTGCGTATTACTTTTCTTGTTGACGTCCGCGTGCTTTCCTAGAAAATATTTAGAAGCGTCTCGCCGGTACACGTTATATACATAATATGTCAGTAAAAACATGACTGAGTCTGCGATCACTTCTCTTATGCGATGAATCATTTAACGTTATTTTTAACGAAAGTTTAGCTTTCTGCAGATTTCAGCACAGTACATCCATGCCAAGCACTGTCTCTAGTAGTAAGGAGGAGAACGGAGAAAACACAAATGAAAGAGATTTTGGAAATGGCGATGAAAAGAGGTTGCAAATATGCCATCATTTGCCCTATTTTGCAGTTATCTGGTTTATGTTCAAATCAAACCAAAAATAAAACACGTTAACGTCGCCCGAACATCTTCAAACTTATCTGCAATAATTATGAGACATAAATGATTAAACACGAAAAACATTTAGATCTCATCGTAACAATTCAGATATTCAGACGCTTGCAGAACAGCTTTCGGTGACTGACCTCAATGATTAATGAGATGGGGGTGACATAGGAAATCGTATTTGCATCAGTGAAGACTTGAGCAAGATCAAGATCGACTGGACCAAATGGGCAAGGACATGGGAAATCGTATTTGCATCAGTGAAGACTTGAGCAAGAGCAAGATCGAGATCGACTGGACCAAATGGGCAAGGACATTGGAAATCGTATTTGCATCAGTGAAGACTTGAGCAAGATCGAGATTGACTGGACCAAATGGGCAAGGACATACGAAATCGTATTTGCATCAGTGAAGACTTGAGCAAGATCGAGATCTTCTGGACCAAATGGGCAAGGACATAGGAAATCGTATATGCATCAGTGAAGACTTGAGCAAGATCGAGATCTTCTGGACCAAATGGGCAAGGACATAGGAAATCGTATTTGCATCAGTGAGGACTTGAGCAAGATCGAGATCGACTGGACCAAATGGGCAAGGACACAGGAAATCGTATTTGCATCAGTGAAGACTTGAGCAAGATCGAGATCGACTGGACCAAATGGGCAAGGACATACGAAATCGTATTTGCATCAGTGAAGACTTGAGCAAGATCGAGATCGACTGGACCAAATGGGCAAGGACATACGAAATCGTATTTGCATCAGTGAAGACTTGAGCAAGATCACGATCGACTTGGCAAGATAGCTAAGGAAGAAATAAAAACATATAATGGCAAAGTTCACGAACTGTTCTCTTCGTGTGCCATCATTGCTGTATTTTTTCGTTGGAACAAACATGAACATAGATGTAAGTTAATAACTATTTATAATGATATAATATATACATTCAAATGAACTTTGAACTAAACTATCTAATATTTATCGTATCTTAAATAATAGTGTGATTATAAGCAATCTCTGCTCCTCTTTCTCCCCCCCCCCGTCACTCTCTGTCTCTCTCTCTCTCGCGCGCGCGCGCGCGATCAATATTCGTAAATCTGACAGACTAATCATCAAACAGAGAAACAGAGAGGTAGACGATATAAACTATATTAAAAAGTCAATCCACAACAAATCCACGCCTCTCTCTCTCTCTCTCTCTCTCTCTCTCTCTCTCTCTCTCTCTCTCTCTCTCTCTCTCTCTCTCTGTTGGTTGATAACTGAGCGTTACTGTGCATCTTCTGAAGACAATACATGTATCCCAACATTTTTAGACCTAAAAGACCTCATAAAAGGTTGTTAAGAATGCCGATTGCAAGTATTACAGGTGTATGTTGATCCCAAAAATTGGCAAAATATGTTGTCTTTTTAAAATGTTAGTTAAAGGATTCAGTATGGAATTTATTAACGTTTTTTTCTGGTCTTATAAAACCTTAAAAGATTATATTTTGTACAAAAGCAAAACTTGTTACTGAACGAATTCTTGGTAAAGTTAAAGAAGTTCCATAGAATTCCCTCCAATACATACAACATCTCAGAAAATTATCCAAAGTACCAGAAGTATAATCTACTCGATTCCGTTTGTCAAAGCATGTAAAACTAATGCTTGATTTTTATTGCAGGTCCTTAAAACCATACAGTATTAGTACAAAATAATTATACCTTTTTATGTCGTATTTTAAAGCATACCTTGTTAAAGAATACATCATGTTTCTTTAATACTCATAAACATCGGGATTTAAATAACGGTAATTAGCGAAATTTTATAACAAACATCAGTTAAAACTATTACCGGAAAGCGAATTTTTATTATGGGAACAGGTGATCTTAGGAAATTTTAAAATGAGAAATTATTTTAACTGAACTGTTTCAATAAGGATAATAAGACCAATTAATTGCATTACTGTATCAATTATGATCAGGATGTATAGCTCAAGGAGTGACAAAAATTCCTAATGGTTATTTAATCAAGATTGGTGTAATCCAAAATAATCTATAGTTTCTGTAAAGAAGACGAAGAAACCATTGAACATTTGTTTTTTGGAATTTATTGATACTAATGAGTTTTATTCAACCTTTCCGCAGTACGTAATGGAACAAATTAAATAAATATAAAGCAATTACAAAATCCATATAACAAATGAATTTCACAACTCAACGAATATTATTCTCTTGGCAACACATATTAAGACTTCGAAGAATTATGCTGCAAACTGTTGTAGTATTGCCTATCAAATGTGTACTTAAAGTCAAAGGTCAAATAATTTCAGTCGTCAAGGCTTGTTTGAAATTTTTCAAATGTGTTATTTTTCTGTTTGAAAATTCTAGGAGAAATGGTATATATTGTGTGGAATCTTTTCTGACAATATCATGAATTATACTGAATGGAGCCCACTAGAAATTTAATCAATGTAAATTACTGGAAAGGTTGCCCTCACCACTAATTGTATCCACGCTACACAAGTTCCAAAGAAAATAACAAATTTATGCATGTTTGACATCTTTTCTTCTTGGCTTCCTAACTTTCTTTCTATCTTTATATTGTATTTTCTTGTTGCTCCTGTTCTTGTTTTCTTTCTTTCTAAATCTCAGACAGTAGTTGAAGTACTTTTGATGAATTACACTTGATTTTATAATTTACAACTTTAAATGTTCAATTGATTTTTAATGCTTTTCTCCTTTTTTTTT
Source organism: Megalonaias nervosa (assembly GCA_016617855.1). Classification (NCBI taxonomy): domain Eukaryota; kingdom Metazoa; phylum Mollusca; class Bivalvia; order Unionida; family Unionidae; genus Megalonaias; species Megalonaias nervosa. Next base: position 135,854 of record JAECUM010093016.1, on the reverse strand, counting down.
TTTTTCTTTTTTATTATTGCAAACGTGGACTCCGAGGTTACCCTACCATTACACCGTTATGTATGGGTTCTATAAAGTACAGACTAATAACCCAGAAAAAGATAATTCTATGAAACGCATTTTATTACAATCGTCCATAAGTTCGAATCAGTATGTGGTTGCATTGCTAATGGATTTGTTTTAGTTGCTGGACATTGTATTTGTTGTTGTTATAAGATTCCACTCATATAATGTAGGCGTGTCTTTTTCCGCCAAATTTTCATGAAATTTTCGCTTTTACGTTTTCGAAATGCTGATTTAACAGAAATATTTATGAGTAGGCTGGGCATTCTCAAGTTTTACGAGAGGTCCATCGAACTATTTTGGCCGGTGTTACAGGCCTTGAAAACTTTGCCTGAAAACGGACTAAAGAAATTGTACAGTAAAAGATTGTGCGAGAATATACCTAAAACAATATTGCAGTAGGTTGCATCCAAAAATGAATGAAGTATTGTGTATACAGAAGGCAGGATATCATGTATGTGAAAGGCTGGAAAGCATCTACTACTACTAATACCACCACTACAACTACTACCACCACCAACACTACTACTACTACTACTAATAATAATAATAATAATAATAATAATAATAATAATAATAATAATAATAATTTGATTACCAAAAAACGGTCATTTCTCCTTGCACATTCTGTATACTTATAATCAGTCCTTATTAGCTCGTCCCATGTAATTTACATTTTAAGGTATAAGAGTACTTATTTTTTTAAAAAATTATTAATATTTGAATTCGCCTCACGCGTACTTCTTTACCATCAGAACAAAAGCTTCCACTCTGCAATATGTGTCTTGCTTTAAACCCGTATGTACATACATTTAATTTTATTTTTTGCTTCATCTAAATGTAATCGAATATCTGCAATTAAGATTTCTTTGTTTGTTTCACTTCCTTTCTTTTCTTGGAGGGGGCCGATGACGGATAATTTCTGTTCGAATGTAATTAAAAATAAAACTTGTAAATGATTTATATTATAAAGAGAGGAAATCGTACGAGTCTTCATTGGTCCAATGCTATTTATAGCTCACGTCTCATACGTATATTTACTTGTTTAAATGATTACTAAATTCATTGCTTTATTTAATGACTTATTTCCAAAGATGTCAGAAAAACTTTTGACTTAAAGTTAGTTGCTCAACCGATAAAGATGACTCTTGTTGCATGCACATATCGTCGCACATGCCCAATGGGCGTAAGCGACGTTAATGTAAAGAATCAATCATGTACATATGCAAGTAAACTGAAAACACATTCGCATTATTACAATAACTAAATAGGTTACGAGAACTAAAACCCCCAGGTTTTGTCGTCTGTTCAAAACATGTTTAGGTCCCAGAAGTTGCCCATAATGCAGTATTGTGTGCAACATATGCTTTAATTAAAGACATATATATATATATATATATATATATATATATATATATATATATATATATATATATATATATATATATATATATATATATATATATATATGATTTGTGTGTGTGTGTGTGTGTGTGTGTGTGTGTGTGTGTGATGGTCAAATAGATAGAAATATACACTTCTACATTTTAAATCAACATACGCCAAAAGGATTATTAAAAGGTAGTTTGATTTCATGGGCTGAATGATGGGAACACCAATTATAACTGCCTGAAACTTGCATATTTGGTAAATTATTTCAAATTTATCTTTCACTTCTGGATGGTACAAACCTTGTCATCTCAATAACAGGTGTCAAGCAAAAACAACATCAACAACTTCTGAAACTATAGAGACTATTCAAGGAGCTACAAGAGGTTAACCAAATATATATTGGCGGTTTCGTGGGGACTATATTGACCACACTGCGAACCGAACGAGTTTGTTCAGTCCACGAGAGATAACTGATGTCTCATTTATATCTACTGCATTTGGTTTTATTAAAAACAATTTTGTGCGAAGTTTTAGGTTAGTACACAGGAACTATCAAAGCAGGCACAGGGCAAGGTATGTTGTTGTTGTAGGGTTTAACGACATTTTTCTGCACAAGATAGGGTATACATGGCAGCCAGTATCAATGGTGGGGGAAGAACCCGGGAAAACCCCGGAAAGAGCCACCGACCCACGAAAAGCTACTGGCATGCTTTCTCACATACCCACACTGGGCGAACCGGAGACTCGAAACCACGCAGACAGAGGTGAGATGGCAATGATCCATGGAGGTGAGCTCTTTAGACCACTCGGCCACTTGGGGCCCCCAGGGCAAGATATAGATCAATACCTACCTAAGTTTGCGCTTCAGTATCGGCTCACAATCTATTTAGAAAAAGAAAATTCACCCATTTTACCTTTACAATTGACAAAATTAATCACTATGTCACTCTATATTTTTGTCTCGTTACAATTTTACAGCCTTATATTATGTGCTTGAGAAACTTGTGAATACATTTCATTAAAAATATATGATCAAGAGTGAAAATATTCACCGGCATCTCCATAAAAAAGGCTTCATCAGTAGAACCATTGAAATGCTGCTTCACACGGCACCATAAAGCCAAAGGCGTACCATATATACCAACGTAGAAGTCTTATCAAATTGCAAACTGCACAATTCCAGATCTGCCATTGCATAATGCGCCGGCTGATCTAGGTCTATGCAGATTGTTAGGAACACTTAGTAGAATAAACAACTTAGACCCCAATCTGCCGGCGCCTGATGCGAAAGCTGGTCCGGGTCTATGTTGTTTTCAGTAAGATCCAACCTACAAGCGATTATATACGGTAATATGGCAAGCTATCCGCATCTTTCTGCTATTGCCTTCAACCATTCGTATTGCTCTTCTATTGTGTTATCTGTTAAAAGTATAACACTATATCTCACCAGACAACACTGTAAGAGAACAGTTCCCCAAAAACTCGCAGTAATAGACTTAGTACCTCAAGCGGCGGAGTCTAACGGTATATAACATCTGCGCGTGACGATAGGGCAGGTGTAATAACCGTTGCCGGGTGTATCTTTCCGGAATTAAAGGGAACTGCATATTTTTCTTGTATTTAGGAAATCGAAACTCCAGATTTTATCCTCTGGTGCACCAAAACTAAAAATAAAATGAGAAATCACAGCAGCATCTAGTCCTGTTCTGGTAGTTAGATCAAACTTACAAGCGCGTATATACGGTAATATAATCACATCAGCATCTAGTCCTGTTCTGGTAGTTAGATCAAACTTACAAGCGCGTATATACGGTAATATAATCACATCAGCATCTAGTCCTGTTCTGGTAGTTAGATCAAACTTACAAGCGCGTATATACGGTAATATTACAAGCTATCGGTATTATTCTGTTAATGCCTTCTGTCATGCTCTGTAAATCAGTATCTGAGAAACACACTTTTTGAAATAAAAACACTCAAAAGGGATTTATATTAAATCTGATAATTATTCAAATAATAGCTGTATCTTTCTATTGAACCATAAAACATTTTTGGCAAATATGTACAAGATTTGTTTTCAGTTCTCATAATTAGGAGTTTGATTTGCCATCGTATCGAATGAGAAGTCACTTTTTTTCTTATACCAGCAAAGCTGATGTATATTGCTGCATGGTACATTGGGTGTTTGCTTGTAAAGAAAGTAATGTTTGTATGTCGGTAGCTGGGACAAAACGGATAATTATGAGTTAATGAATGGATGAAAAGAGTCAGTAAATGAACTAGCGAGAAATGGTCACATTATTGGATCATTAAAAGTAACCAACGGGTGAGAAGGGCTATAGTACGATCAATAACCCCCAACAAGCAACACACACACACACACACACACACACACACACACACACACACACACACACATTGGAGTCGAGTAGTACAAACGATAAGTTTGGGAAGCACCCCGATCCAGCGGGCGACAGTCTAGGAGTGTAGCAAGTCAGCGAAGAATACCGATAAAAAGGTGAAAAGAAGTTCCTGGACCTGCGAATTACAGACCATTGGTGTGCAGCAACCAGGGGGAGAATACCGATACAAAGATGAAAATCATTATATTGGACAGGGTGGGACTTAGTACGCTGCCTTGAGGTGCACATTTTCTAGCTCAATTATTTCTGAGTAATTGTTTCCCACTCTGGTTTGGAATTCTCGACCTGAAAGTAAATTCGATAGCTATCTAATGGCACGAATGATCATCATTCATGGATTAAGGTCGTGTACAGCCATTCGGACATGTACGACCAGTTATTGTCAACACAGCTGATATCTTAATTTTTTGTCAAATGGCAAGCAAGGGCTGCTACTCTGCACATTAATACATGCACAGTATGTTTCTTTATTAATCCTCAGAAGGGAAACAGGAGCCACCACCCGACGACACCACAACTACGTGAAAGCACGCACCTCTGGGACTGGATTGTGTGCTCCACACACTAATTTATACGTCAAATGGAAATAGCAGATACCACTACACGCTGTACTCAGGTCTCACTGGACAGTTTACCTGGTGAATTTTCATCCAACAATGACCTATTGCAGAAAAATGAGAATAATTTTACACTGAAGATACAAATAAAAACAAACTAATGATTTTTGTCGAAAGCATGCATGTGAGATTTTGACTGCGGCAATCAGGTTAATTCCTCATACGACTGGTGGCTTTTATACTGAACCAACACTGCCACCAACCCCTCTTTTTACATTCATTTTTGACAGCAAAGAGCTATCTTGAATATTTTCTTGTGACAAGGCAGCTAAAGGAATCAGTATGTGCCTTATGCATGAAAAAAGTTCACTAGTACTATAACAAATTAGCATACTTTTCATCACCCCTCAACCATCTCGATTTTTAGATATTTACCTCTGTAGCAGACATACATAAATACGTAAGCCAAGTCGGCTGTTCATTTGCAGCCCAAGTTACGCATTTGATCTCCAATGCTAGTCTAACTGTGACAGGCAGTAACAAACAAGCCAACTCATTTTCAAGCCTAACTCAAAATAAATCTAAACCACATTACAGATTTAGCTTCTGTGTGAATTTATAAATGCTAAGCTTATGATAATTAGGTTCATGCCTTCTACCTTAAAAATTAGGGAGATGTCAAAATACGAAACTGTCCAGTGAGACCTTCAGAATTTATATGCCAGTCAGATTAGGGGAAACACTTCTCAGTTTCAAAACTTTGGGCAATTCTGAATAAAACGCAACCTCAACATGTGTAAAATTCACGATCATCTGTTTCCTATGTTGTATGGCAGTTGTCGATGATTGAGAGCCATGACACAGAGCAACAGCTATGATACACCTTCATACTTTCATTTTACTTTCCACACTTAAACCTACAATTTCCTAATAACAAGTCAATGTCATCATCATATTCCATATCTAATATATCCTGTAGTGTTAGTGCCTGGTGATATCTGTGACATCTCACAGCAAAAATAGTACTAATTATGAAATCTCAAAATGTAGCAAATAAAAGATGTAAAAGAAGCCAAGCTGATTCTCTTGTAAAATAACTGCAAAATGTGCATGCTAAGTACTTAACAAAATATGAACGATGCACAGCATATATAAACTGACCAGAACTCTCTCAATGATTTCATGAAGAAGGTCCAATCTATACTGGAAGCGAGAAATCTGAGGTAGACTGTAAGGGATGCAACTCATCAGGTAACATAAACTGTATGGACCAATCTTTGTAAGCGGAACCACAGCATTTGGGAAACTTAAACAATTAAATTCTATACCCAGATTCATCCCATCTGTTGATAAGACAATATGTATGGATAATGTATTTTAAGAACAATAAGAAGGTTACCTTTGCATCTATTTCACACTGGCCAGCACATATTGTTGCTGAAGCTGTTGCTATTTAGAAAAGTTTGTTTTGCTAGTGATTGTAGCCTGCATAGAATCAAATCTAAGGCAAACAGAAAATCATGCAAAGTAAAAAAGGGGAGGGGAAAAAAACAAAATGTAAAAAGGGACATCTATTTCACATAACTCACCAAAACTCCGATGAAGCTGATGCAGATACATCTGCTCCTGTGAACGATTCATAACAATTGGTGCGGCTGACTCCCAAGGAAATCTTTGACGTTGTCCTGGCTAGCAATATCACTTCGGCAGGTGTGTTCCCACACACCTTCAAATCTACAAGAAAATAAAACCCTGAACTTCTTATATATAGGTCATTATAACTTAAATTTCTGTAAATAAGATGAAATCTATGTATTGAAACATTGCATCATGAGTAGATAGGTACATAAAATCATTAAAATTAGGAAAATATACAATATATGTGCTGAAAATATTGATAAACTGAATAAGTATGTGAGGGAGGTGTCAAAATACGAAACTATCCAGTGAGACCTCACGCATCCGAATAGGCATGACGGGATGCTGAAAAGGAGAAGACCGGCTGGTGGCCCCGAGCGTCAGCGGAAACGTTCCGAACGCCAAGGATCTGTTAACTATTAAATCCTGCCCAGTTATCTAAGTCGTGCTTTTCCCAACAAGCAACTGTGTGTAAGCTCATCTTGCAATTAGGCCATTTTCCTACTCTGTGTTTTATTTATTAGCCCTTAAAAGGACTGAGGTCTAACTTCCAATGACGTGAGCATATAATATGTTTGTATTCTGTTTATAAGTGATCAGATCTTGCCACCTTATGTAGCTGGGCCTGGTGAAATGGGCTTAGGACCATCATACATGGTACAACTGCTGGTTAGGGTAACAATTTCCTACGGTTGTTGTTTTCTCGGTAGTTCACCGATACCAATGTCGATGCAAACTAGCGAAACTCCAAAAGCAGTCAAAATTAACCACTCCTTCAGTGTGTTGCGAACTCTGAAATCTGGTAAGTATATCAGCAGAGAAACGTAATACAAGAAGTCTACTTGAGACTTGAAAACCTGGACCTACATAAACATACTGCGGAATTCATGTGGATGCCCTACTATATTAACATCCCAATAAATAAAAGGGCAGACAAAGAAGCCAAAATTAAACTAAATGAACCAGAAACACACTAATTGGATTACAGCTTCCGGGATCCTTGAGATCTACGGTATGATTAGGCAAAAAAAGTCAATTACAAATGACATGGGGAATTGGACAACAAGGGCGCTAACTTCACAAAGTCATAAATAGCCTCAAAACTGGCAAAACACTAATAACCAGTAGCTTTGGACGACATTTGCCAGTAATAAAAGAAGCAGGAGTTAACTGCCCTGGCTGTTCCACCCCAAATACATTAAGCCATGTTTTCAACGACTGCAGCAACTATACACAAGAAAGGAAATAATTCGAGGAAAAAGAGAAAATGAACCGACAAAAACAAGCCAACTACCGGGATTTCCATAAAACTAGAAGCATTAACATCAGTTTGGTATATACAAATATCTTGTGGTTCATCTTTGATATCGGAAAGTGAGGTAAAATCTAATCAAGGTTAGGGATAGAAATACACAGGAAAACATACGATAGGAACTAGGGTACATAACCCATCTAGAACAGGGGGATGGTACCGTCAAGAGGAAAGGGATTGGTAGACTGGTCATAATAGGGGCAAAGTACATGACCTACGAGCCAATCCCTCCCTTGTAAGCAGGAAAAATTTCACCTCTATAGAAAGGTAACAAAATACAAATAATCTAAATTAATATATATAGTAGAAAATAGCCACACCTAATACACACGAGCAGAGAGAGAAACTAGGAATTCACCCGCCCTCGAGGTGAGAGTACCTAAATCGGGCCCGGTCACCTTCTCCTTGCCAATGTTAAACACAAATTAGCTAAAACTAAGGAAACCAAAGGCAATAGTTACAACTACAGTACAATATAATTCAATAAACAACCACAGAGCAATTTTTGTTTGAAACAAAATCTCTCTGGAAACCAAAAGCAATAGTTACAACTACAGTACAATATAATTCAATAAACAACCACAGAGCAAATTTTGTTTGAAACTCTCTCTCTCTCTCTCTCTCTCTCTCTCTCTCTCTCTCTCTCTCTCTCTCTCTCTCTCTCCGGTAAGAACACTAAGGAGCACACACAAACTTCCGGACCCTCAAAGGAAAAGTAACATTATAAAGTGGTCCCCAGCCCAGGTCATCAGGATGAGCCGCGCAATGTGGCAACGTTCGAAAACATGTGAACATATTGCAACGACCCAATAGTCTGATCCGCTCAAAAATTTACAATAGAAGGTGTTCCAAACTCCAGATCATCAGGACCTAAAGCACCATGCTGTAAGGTAAGCATATACACTATAGGATAAGACCAAGAAAAAACTGTATACAACCAAACGTTAGACACTGTACAGTGCTCCTAAACCAAGACCAGCAGAACAGGCCGTTCAAGGTGGCAACGATTGGAAAAATTAAGAACAAAACACCAAATGACCTGGGCATCAGAAGTAAGTTGTTATATCAAGCACAGATCACCAGAGCCAAACTGAACAATGTAACAATTAAGCTGGAATCATCCCGCACTATACCAACCCTTACTCACAGCCACAAGTACAGAGTTTGTTTTCAGAAACACATTTTTTACTGTCCACCAACCAGTTTTCTGCTATCAACATCCAAGCATCCACTATCTAGCACCTAGTTTATTTAATATCCAGCACGCAGTTACCTACAATCCACCAACCAGTTATGTACTATCCAAAATCCAGTTATCTACCATCCAACACCCAATTTCCTTACTAATCAACACTCTGGTATTCACTATCCAACACAAGTTTATTTACTAACCAGGTCTCCTTGCCATCCTCATAATCCTTACAGATCTAGTAATATTATCATATAGTCAGAGAGAAAAAGAGACAGAAAGACAAACCGTCGATTACTCAACAGGCTACATACCATTATTGTTGTTGTTATTGCTATTATTATTATTATTATTATTATTATTATTATTATTATTATTATATAATTTACATGACGTATGAGAGAGAGAGAGAGAGAGAGAGAGAGAGAGAGAGAGAGAGAGAGAGAGAGAAGGTGTGTGTGCGTGGGGAATCCTGACGTAGATCGGGTGTCTGAGAGAGTCTGAGAGACAGAGGGGGGATATCTTAAAGTAGTTATATGCTAATGTTTTAGTCATACTTTTACTAAATAAAATCAAGACATACGTATAATATTAATAGAGTGACAGTGAGCCACGCAGAAGTTGGGAATGTGAATTCCAGTTTCTCGAGAACATTTAAATTTTAAAGAGATCAAATTCACACGATGGTCCTGCTTTTTTTCTTCTTGTTCTAGTCGCCATTCAATGCTACATCGAGTTCATTATCATATCTTTGAATATAACACTGATTGTCCAACTCGACAATATGGCCACAAAAATGACACTGCTTCTTTTCTGTATAAATTTGAAACTTTATGTTATAGGTACTAGTGTGCTACAGCCATTCTACTTTCATGTCACTTTAAATCTTGCCAACAATCTTGTGCGAATCCACCGTTTGGGCACCAGAGACTTTATCTTGATTTAACTTTAAGTACACATTTTGTACTTGATAACCTGTGAAGGTTTTTCTGCTTATTATTATTATTATTATCATTATTATTATTATTATTATTATTATTATTATTATTTCATTTTTAATGCAGCTCCCAGGTTGTAGAAAGCGATGATCGCACTGTATTAAAAAGCAAACACGATCAGCATAAAAAAAAATTATTTATTTTTTTTTATTTTATTTTATTTTTATTTTTTTTATTTTTGTTTTGCTTGTCTTAGTACTGGTAGATGTAAGTTTTAGGTAAACCACTGCCACGTTGGTTGTAAAAGAACAAAGAAATTCTTCAGTGTTAAGCCATGCACAAGTCTTCAGTCTTCTGTTACAAACAGAAATATTTCTATATATTTAGAAATATATTCGTGGAAAGAAAGAAGGATGGATACCTTACGGTTTGCATAAAAGTGCACGTGGGAATCCAGTGTAAACAGAACATCACTTACTGAAACAACGTAAATTACCTTTGTTTTCTCTTAGTATCAGTGTGCCGTTGTACAGAAATTAGAATAAGAATAATTATTGTCTCGAAGTTTTTAAACCTCTTTTAGTCAAAATTTATTAGTAAACATCTAATGATATAAAGATAAATATAAAAGACTGAAAAGATACTGAAATATTTATATAAAAAGTACAAGGAATCCCTTCATGTGCTGACTTTACAGCATATATGTGCGCAATGATTAATTTCAGAGGGAAATGTTTACGGTAATTTCAGACGGAATCTCTTTATGAAAATTTTCTGACGGAATATGTATGGAAAGTTTTCTTAGAATGTATACTTCAAGACTAACACAATACTACGATTGCACAAAACTTAACAAATTTGGGTGTTATTGGTACGAACATGTTACCCAAAAGCTCTAACGTTGCTATATCCTACTATCAACCAGGTTATTAATAATAAAAGTAATATTTACAAATAATAATTTTGCTTATCACTTGTAATACAGTAGTTATTACAGGTAGAAATCTAATAATTCTAAGCAATACACCAGACCTCTAACATGACATGTAATGTTAAAAATATCCATAGGTTCAAAACTATGGGTCTGTATGTCCGCCAAAGGGAAGTGGAATGCTAAAACTACACCTACTAACCAGTTCGTCGTTTGGATTGATCATTGCCCAATTATTTACTATCCAACATCATCACTATACCATCAATACGTTGTTGGAGTGACCAATATAAAGTCAGTATTGAAAATGTTGGTCAGTAAATGTGGGTTCTTGGTCAGTAACGTGCTGGATGTTTTTCATTGAGGCCTTAGAACCGTCTTTGGTACCATTTGTGTACCCTCAGTGTTAAATTCCCCTTCAGGCTACAGGGACAGTTATAAACCATAACTTAGTCTGAATGTTTAGTTCCCGTTGACACCATAGTGCTGCATTAATGCAGAACCTATGGACTTGTTTAACATGAAGTTCCAATATGAGGCCATAAAACCACATTCGAACATTGCGACCGTAATGATAATTGCTGCTGAGGCAATAGTGTCATTTTTTTTTAGGTCGAGTAGAATCAATTGTTTAGGTTGTGTTCGTGATCTGAGATTTTTCGTGATTTTGTTTTTGTGTAACTCTTGTAAACTGTGGACCATTTTGTTCTTCGAATAATTCTGTAATTAAGTGTGAGGAACGCGCAACATCATTTGACATAACATCCTCTTTGTGCGTAAGAAACATATAGAACGGGACCGCAGGATATGACAAATACAAGTGCATATATAAGAAACAACTGGAACGGGTCCACAAGATATAGCAAATACAAGTACATACATAATGGTTAAGGAAAATGAAGAACAAAAATAACATTAGCAATAGCAAGATCAAGATAATGTCATTACCTTTTACGTACGCTCTTCGGCATACCGTAATGTTTTGCGCATTTCATCAATAACCGGATTAGGGCGTGGATACGTTTTTAGTATGTTCTTAGTGAACTGTAACTTTCAAAATGGAGTCCCACAATAGAGTGGTACCTCTGTTTATGTTGATTATTTTGCTATACATATCGCTAGTGTTGTCACAAATTCCAGGTGATCATGCTTATTCTAATCAATGGCTGTCTTTTCTATAATGGTTCCTTTCTAGGGAGAAGAGTAGTGTTTCAGAAAGCATGTAAAATTAGTTTGCATGAACCAGAGATTTTCATATATTTACAACTGAAGCAAAATTTGCACACACGTTAATACATGTGACAGAACCAGGGCATCAGACAAGTAGATGTACACAATTTTATAAGTATACTGGCTTCTAAACTACAGGGATCGCAATGGGCATTTTTTTTTTTTTCTTTATTGGCGACAAAAGATGCCATCTGGCGTTCTTTTTGGCGACAACATTGTTGGCTGTTAAAAATTATATACTGTATACAGTCTTTGGTTTGGAGATGAGAAATTCAAGGCACCATCACAGGAAGAAGCAAACTTGGATGTAAAATTGCACTGGAATCTATTGTTACATAAATATTTTGTTCATATTGACAAACCACCCTAACATGGCATTGTTATATCATAATCTGCTTATGCTGATGTCTGTCCATATTACTCGGTGCTGTAATATAACCCAAATAGTCATGCTACCTGACTAGCTACAGTTGACCACCTCTGAAATCGGGAACAAGAATGACTAAAATCTTCCAGACAAAGGCGATATTTTCCTTTTTGAAAAATGTACCAGAAAAAATAGTTTTGCTGAAACTTTAAAGAAAACTGATTACCTTTGAAGTATCAGTTATTCTGTATATATACTAAGCAAATGGAAAAAATATTCTGTCTCCATTAGTGTTTTACAATTATTTGATGTTGCTGCAGCAATAACAAACGGGCATTTGACTGGTCCTTCAAAGAGCACGTATAGCGGCACCTTCAGTAACACATGAACCTTCATCAAAACAAGCTGAAGACCTTTGATCAAAGAAAGTTGGCAACAAATTTAAATAAAAGCATTGTTACATTTTTTTATAGTGATTGGAACATGTTTATTGTGCCTTGAGAAGTTTCCTGTTTGCAGCAAAAAAGTTCATGCTTACGATCACTACCAGTGGCGGTTTAAAACCCAAATTATTGTTCCAGTATTGTGAAACAATATATATCTGGCCATCGAGTTAAATGAAGGTGGGACATCTTACAAGAATGTTAAACTTATTAGTTTGTTCACACGTTTTCATTTCCCTATGAATAGCCTCATCCCATTGTGTTGAACTGTTTTGAAAATTGAACTATTCTTGATTATGACTGGCGTAAGTTGGAAATTAGCAGACGAGATTAGGATAAACTAGCAGGGTTGGAACTATCGAGGGGTGCAGACTCGTGTCTTCTCTTGTGTTATATTGTTACAGATTAGACCCCCAGCCCTCTCTCCATTGACAGAAACTCCTAATTTTCTTTGCAACGACTCCCTGTAATTGCACTGTGGATATTAGTCATACAATGTAAGATGCCTCCCCTGATGTTTGTGTTTTTTAGGTCGCCGTCATACTGCCTAAATAACGGCGTTGTGTAGCGTATTCCAAGGTCGACTAACATTGGAACAAGAAGTCAAATTTTCAGGAATTTAATATAAAAAAAAGACTTTAATTTGTAGACAAGCATTGATATGGTCTGCCAGGTGTGTTAGATATTCCTAAATATTTGGCTTCTCGTGATGTTAGTCGACCTCAGAACCAGATAAGTATTTATAGACCCTCAATATCTTCTATTGAATGGTATCAGACTTTTGAATCGCTGAGTGTTATTAAAAAATATGACAATCTAAATGTGATTATGAAATATGACAATCTAAATGTGATTATGAAATATGACGATCTAAATGTGATTATGAAATGTGACAATCTAAATGTGATTATGAAATATGACAATCTGAATGTAATTAAGAAGTATGACAGTCTAAATGTGATTAAGATATATGACAGTCTAAATGTGATTAAGAAATATGACATCTGGAGAGAGGACACTTAAATGGCAGAGGTGGTGGTGGAAAATTAGAAGGGTGCTGAGGGGAGGGCAGAGGTGGGGAGCAACCAACTGTTTCTATCTGTTGCACAGAGTCTGTCACTTCTCCTATACATTCCTAAAAGGCAAAGTTCACTTTATGTTGAAGAAATTTCGTGCCATTCCCACACTTTCTTTCATTTCAGTTCAATGTATTATAATATGTTACAACTCTAGGTTTTAAAAATGTAACAGAAAGAAATTGAAACCAACTATTTAAGTCACAATCAACAAACAGTTTATTTCCCAAAAATACAAAGTGAAAATTCAAAGACACTTACAGTATTTGTATTAAATCCTAAATGTCCTATCGCAGTGTCCAAGAAATACAGAATGTTCCCAAAAAGTTCCAATAGACATAAATGTCCTGAGATACCATTAGTCTTGAATATTTAATGTACAAGTAGTCTTGAATATCCTGATAGATCAGTGATGTAATCCAAAATGTCTTTGAATGAATTCACAAAAATTTAATGTGTTAATCCAAAAATCAATGAGCTCTTCAGTAATTCCAGTAATTTGAATAAGTAATTTCTGTCAAATTATATTGGAATAGAACTGTAAGATTAATAGAGTCTTGGAGGCTAATAATAAGACAGGAATGAAAATACTTATTTATCACTATATACAAATTTCAATTGACCTGCAACACGTTAGACTGCCCTGGAGTTCCCAAAATTTCCTTCAAATTGTATACAAGTTTTCTTCTAGAACCTTCTAAGATTGTAGACAAGGCTAGACCTTGAACTTCAATAACAGTTAACATCATGATCAAAATCAGGTAGGCAAAAACTACATGGATATAGGTACACAAAAACTCTGTCCTCAGTTATGGACAAAATTCAGACACACATTATAAATTAAATATACATAAATAACCAATGTAAAACATCAACTTTTGTATCAGTTTTCCTTTCAGAAAGTTACACAATCATTGGATAATCAATAAATGCCAGAAATTACATTGCTACATGTGTGTTCAAAAATCCTACAGAAAATTCACACATGATCCTTGAAAATAATTAGCAAAAAATTTGAATCTTTGCTGCCCAGTCAGAAGTGAATAATGATTCCCATTACTGATCAGAGTTATTATATTATCCAATATTTCATGCAGTAAATGTATGAAAAGAGGAGTTCTGCAATGGAAACAGTTACTATTTTTTTTTTTTTTACTTTGACCTTTGTTTAAGGTTGCCATTTAATACAATTTTACAACAACTGTGGTGAAGCAATAAAGGAGTTAATATATTTATAAAGTTCTGCTAGAATGCAAGCAGTATTTTAATCATCTGACATGAAGATGTGCAGAAATAGAGGTTTAATATGACTATCTTGAATTTTATACACTCACTTCTCCCTATTTTGGCCAACTTTGTCCAATTCTGACTGGAAGGAAATATTTTCACTGAAGCACTAAGTTCTCATCTTAAAGTAATACAACTCTCATTATAGCAAAGTAGATGGTGTTCACAACTACAGTCTGCATTGTGTACCTAAGTGCAGTAGTCAGAATTATTACAGATTCAGTGATTGTGTGTGTGTGTGTGTGTAGTGAGGAATAAACAAGATGCAAGTCAGAAATATTAATAATGTATTTGCAATTCAGAACTGCTGACTGCATTATGTACTGAACAGAAGTGCAGAAAGTGCCAAACATTACATTCATGTATCAGGTATTCATATTAATTTTTCTCGGATTTCTAGTAGTGTATATGCTCACTTATAAGTAGAGTAAAACTGCAAACAACAAAGATCCTGATCTTCCGTAGCATAATGTGCCAGCAGATCAGGGTCTGTGTTGTTTGTACTACTGATTACTCCTTACAAACTGCACAGACCCAGATCAGCTGGCACATAATGCGACAGCAGATCTGGGCCTGTGCAGTTTGCAGTAGGACTCGTAAGCGAGTATATATGTTCTTTCTCCCACTCTTAATCATATTTACAATCAGCCACTTTGCTGTCATCATCAGATTTCTAACATTTCTGTTTGCAAGAACTTCCACATCTTTCCAACTGTAACCTCACAGTTCAGTGAATGTTTATAAAGATGACTTTGAAAATGTTATTCAGTATAGTTCTGCATTATTCATTCAATTGACTGATGTAACCTTTTCCTTTTGGCACTTGTCTGTCTGTCTGTATTTTGATTAGGGTCTAATGTCGCTGAAATGTGGCATTTATATCATTAGTTTTGAAATTAGTGTATCGGGCAAGGGTACTGGGCTGAATCTGTGTTCATTTTGACAATCAGCACCCATGTTTACTTGATGCTTGGAAGATCACATGGTCATTTCTGCCATGGGCATTCATTATACCTTGTCAAATATACAGTTTTGGATGTTACTCAATTAACATATTAAAGTAAATTAATTAACTATGATAAGGAATGTTTTATTAATACATATGACATGACCACTTGTTACCAGCGACTCATGATAGCAACTGGTGAAAATTTGACTGATCTCAAATTAGCAGATTTGTATTAATTTCAAGCCTGACTATAGAATTTTCAAAGTTCATGTAGTTGCCAAATTCTGTTCAGAAAAATACTGACATATTCAGTTATCTAGTGTACATGTACCAGAAAATAGCTGCTCTATCCAATTTTCTGTTCTGGATCTGGCTCTTACATAACTGTAGTCTTTGCAATTAATAACCTGTATTTACTTTGCAATACCACTCATTCTTTGAAATTATCTTTTCAAACAAATACAAGTTTGATTTATTTCAAAATGATCCATTTATCCTTGTTTCTTTGCTAAGAAATTCAGTTCCTCACATCATTTTGCACAATATCTTCAAAATGTGATTGATAGAATATCAAAATTGTCAAGTAAATAGTTTTATTGTTTTTTTATTGAGTGGGGTTGGGTTCAGAATCAAAATAAGCAGTTTCTTTTGTGCACACAGTACAAATAATAGTTGTAACTACTTGTTGAAAAAGATGACAGTTTATACAGTCTCAGAAATATTTTGCAAATGTCAGTGACTTAAAGGCAAAAATCTGCACCAGTCACTAAATGTTTCATTGTTTAATATGTTCATTTTAGTGAGGTGAATTTGCCATCTGAAAAACTTAGTGCCATTTGCAAGTTTCACTTTTGCTAAAGCCTTCCTAAAAAGCTGTGAAATTCTGATAATATATTGAGATATTATTGGGTTTTGTCTATTTTAATATCACTCTTTCTTGCAGAGAGCACTGTTATTCTTCAAAACCAGTATGGAGACTGTAGCAGCATCTGGAACCCACAGGAAAAGTATCTCCAAGACCGTGATGAGTACATAGTTGTCTCACAGACTGTTGAGCAGTCATTCTATGCATCTGAGAAAAACTGTGTTGTCTCCATCATTGGGAAGCTAAACTATCAGTGGGAGATTAGGATCACTACATTCGATGTAGATTCAATGGCTCAGATAGATGCTTCAGGCAATCCAAGCTATTGCGGGGATTTTGTGAAGCTCTATGATTGTAAGACATGTTTGTTCAAGGAATAAAACTAGACACATTCTAGTTTAAAAGTCAGCAAGTGATTTATAATAGCATAATAAAAACAATGCTTTAGATTTAATTAGCTATTAATAGACTGCATATTTGTTGTAACAGTTTCAATCCAAACTAACCACCAACAGTAATGGTTGAACTTGATAGTCATCCATACATTTAAATTTTAAAACAGTCAGTAGTAAAGTGTGTAACTTGTGTACTTGGCATCAGTTAAAAGTAATTTTAGATATATTAAGTTGGTTTATCTTTTAAAGTTAAACCTACTACTTTGACATCAAGTACAAAGTCCATTTAAAATGAATCACATTATTCATAATAAAATACATAATTGTCTTGCATAAAACAGACATTTTGAGTTCACTTCTACAAAGTAGCAATAAGCTATTGTACTGCCCCTGGCATTTTGAACTTATCACATGCACACAGATTTTTGGCATCGTATGTACATACTATCCTTTCGGTCATGTAACTCAATGAGAGGATGGAACTTGATGAGTACTACTCTTATCTCAAGTAGGTCATTAAGGCCCATATTTTATGCATCATTCACATGGGTTATATTTTCTGTTTGATGCTCATTGCTCAGGCACTGTTCACGCTAGAATTGCAAAACTGATGATGATATGCATCTTTGTTGCTGCCACATCCTTACAACAAAAAAGGCTCATAAATGATTGTGTATATCAGTAATTCACCCATACCTATTAAGGTCCATGTGACCTATATTTTTAATCTTTTACTAGCTTTGGTTAAGTTTTTGCATTTTGCTTATGGTCACATGAGTCTTTGGCATATATTTTGCACATTATGCTATGACTCCTTGCAAGTGGATGCATCTTGATAAGTTCTACATTTGATTTTTGAAAAAGAGGTCTTTAGGACATGTATTTCATGCTTAAGTTACTTTGTTTTAAGTTTATGTTAAAAATTTGTTGGGTGCTGTTTATGTTCGTATCATGAAACTTGATAATTGGATGCATCTCTGTTACAGCGACTCCATTAAAACCAAATTTGGTCAATGTGACCTTCATTTTATGTTTTGCTAAGAGTTTGTGTTTATGATGACATTGATTTATCCATGTTAGACCGTTATACATTTTAGTTTACCATGAAGACCCTTTTTGACCAGCGCAGTTGATGTAGAAATAGAAAAGTGTATTTGTTGCTAAACCTTCCATATTAATGACTATAAACTGTATATTGTGATATCTTACCCATAGCAGGTTAACTATGTCTACATTACTTGTTAGTGAGTCTAGAGTTAGATGAGTAGAGTTCATACTGCATACTTTTCATGTAAGGTCTCAGGTGTAGTGGCTAATCACTGTAATAATTGATGCATGAATTTATGTTTATACTACTGACCATCACTCAGTACTTACTCAAAGCATGTGATTTTCTCCCAGTAAAATCTTGCTTCTGTATGTGGACCATGAAAGCCACTTCTTGGTCAGATTTGAAGAACAGTGATTTAAAAACAGTACCAGATAAAACATTAATCTTGGGTTTTTATCAGCTCATCCTAGAACCTCTGTGATTATATTATTGAAAGAATGGGGTTTTTTTATGTATCTTAGGCCCAATAATAGCAGGTAGGTAGATGGTTTCACAGCATGTCAACACAATACTGGCTTTATACTGCCAATTGAGAGTAAAATTTTGAAATTTTTTAAAAATTAAACTTTAAACTGTAAAGATAAAATATTACAAAAAAAAGACACTTTAGTTAAAAAGGGGCCAAAAATTACTTTAGTCTGAATGTATTTTCTGCATGATAATGTTTACAAAGGCTACTTGAGGCTTTTAAATGCAAATGTTGATTTCACTCATGTTATTTAAAAAATTTTATAAAACCGAATTAGGGAAAGCCAGGTTTCGCACTTGGTAGAACAGGGCAATTTAGAACACCTCTTGATAAATTGATGAAAGAAATAAAGAAGGTGCTGGGGTGGACAAGAAATTTCTTATGAAGAATAATAATCCATGTTGTGTAAAAAAAAATCTTTGCTTTGATTTGCCTTGGTGAAATAAAGTGTTTATGATGCAAAACAATTTCTGTCCTTCTTTAAGGACAAAATGCTTTCCATGTAGTCAGGACATTTTTTATTTTTGAGGCAAAAATGTGAAAAAAAATGATTTCCAGAAAAGAATGTCCAGCCCATTCCTGCTTCACCTCCCCACCAAATGCATATCACAAAAGATGAAATGGTAGCTGCCTACAAGATGATGTTTATGTTTTTGTTGGGGCTCAGCGGTGGAGCATTACAACACCTCTACTGGCAGTCATTGGTGCATGACCAAATTTTGTGTGGCTTTATCTTAATAAGATCTGGAATTAGTTCAGTAATCCATATTCAGAATTGTATGTTTGCTTCTTGCAGCCCAGAGACCCGATAATGCCAAGCTGCTGAGAGGAATCAACTTTAAGACAGGTCTGTGTGGGACTCTGTCTGCCTCACAGATTGGCGTCCTTGTGTTTAGCACCTGTGCCAACACACTTACAATCCAGTTTAAGACAGACAAAGTTCTGGAATTCAAGAGGGGGTTTGCTCTTGCACTAAAGCAGTCTCCATGGAGTAACCCTATCGGAGGACCAGACTGTGATCCCTCTCTTAGTGGAATCAGTGAAGGGGGTAAGTTGATTTTTATCTTTCAAATGTAGGTACTGTGTGATTTCTTTAAGTGAGCTTAAACTTTATTTATTGCATGTTGAAAATGCAAGTATACTTTACTACATACTCTTGCCTGCTGAGATGCAGATGTATAGTGGTCCTTGAGGTATAGGTGTAATGCAGTCTTTGAAGTGAAGTGTAGTGAAGTCTTTTAGTTTGATATGTAATTCAGCTTTGAGGTGGATATGAACCGCAGTCTCTTAAGGTGAAATGTAGTGTTGTGCTTGAGCTCAAGATATTGGGGTGGAGGTTTAGTACAGTTGTTGAAGTAAAAGTGTTATGCTAAAGATGTTTGAGGTGGAAGAGCAGTGCAGTCTTTGAGATGTATATGTCACTCATTTTTGAGGTAAAAGTGTAGTGTAGTCTTTGAAATGAGGTGCATTGTATTCTTTTGGAGATGTGCAGTCTTTGAGGTTGAGGTGTAGTGCAGTTTTTGAGGTGACTTGTAGGGCAGACTTTAAGCACTAGCTATAACAATCTTTGTGGTAGAGTTATACTGCACTCCTCCAGGCAAAGGTACAGGGTATAGTACAGTCTTTGACATGGAGGTGTAGTGCAGTCTTTAGGATGATATTTTGTGCAGTTTTTGAGCTCAAGCAATAAGTACAGTCTTTGAGGTGGAGATATAGTGCAGTCTTCATGGTGAAGATATAGTGCTGTCTTTGAATTAAAGGTATTATCCAGTCTTTGTGGTAGAAGAGTCTTACAGTTATTGAGTTGTGGATGTAGTACAGTCCTTGAGTGTAGTGCAGTTTTCAGGGTGGAAATGTAGTGCAGTGTTTGAGGCAGCAGTGTAGTACAGTCATTGAGGTGAAGGAAACTGAAGAAACTGTATAACAAACCATGGGAAGCAAACAGACCTAGGGTCAATTACTTTTAATTGTAATTGATTACATTACATTTACTTGTGAAAAGTTTGATTATAGTTTCAATTACTTTTAATCATATTTCAGAGATTTGCCTGAGATGGGCCAATGTCAGCAAGAAAAATATAACAGATACACATAAACTTTTTTCCTTTTAAAAAAGACCCCCTATATGACCAATTAAAATACAGCTTTTGTTTTGTAAGAACAATATTAGGAGATATACAGCCATCACATTTTTGGTGGCCTTTTACACATTAAAAATGACCTCTTTTTCTTATTTCTGCATTGCTTTATATGGGGAAATCGGCCATTGGCATTATAAAATTAAGCAAATATCTATGTTTATTATGTATATCATACATTTTGAGACTGAAGAATAAACACGTAGACACTACCAATTAAACATTTGAATACAAATTGAACTGCTTTATTAATTTTATTCATTCTTGAGACCTTGTTGGTTATCTGGTAAGTAAAAACAAAGAATTAATGAGAAACACTGAATATTCTTTTAATTCCACTTTAATACCATCAAGTCTAAACTTTAACATACCAAATTGTATTTCTTCCATTTCAAGCACATGTGTATTAGTGTATTATTCAACTGCAAAGACCAGTGGTTGTACATGTGTCATGGACTGGAACATCTATGATTATCATTAGAATATGTCTTATTGAACCACAGTCTGAAATAAAACAAGGAAAATATGGATTTTGTCATAAAACCTTTTTATGAAATGAAGATACCTCAAAATATAACTTCATGCCTGTTTATCAATCACTTTTAGATCTGCTGGTCATAGACCTTAAGAGCTCATGCAAGGAACTTTCATTGAGCTTCAGTTAAAACAAGTTTGTTGTCACCACTTCTAAACCACTGGGATGATTACCATAAAGGTTTACAGATGCATTCATTCTGAAATGTAATGGTTTAAAATGAAAATTGTTTCATTCAGATGTCCAGTATGATCCTCTGGCAACCATTTTGAAAATCTTCTTGTTACTACTTCTGAACATATGGTCACATTAACATGGAAATTTCACGAAAAGACTTTTTATGGTATCTAGTTGGTTCTTAAAAGTCTCGTTATAGCTGTTCCTCTTTAATGGATGGTCATATTAAACGGATTTTTCACTGTAAAGGTATATTGTCATTTAATGACAGCACAAAAATCTATAGTCTTTTACTGAAAGAGATTATATGATGTCTTATTGGCTCTATATGAAAATGGTGCTTGTCCTACATCCATGGTGGCCATCTTGAAAATTTTGTAATAGCTACTTCTGTTGATCACATGATTGTATCAGGATGGGGTTTTCACTCAAATATTATATGTAATGTCTGGTTGGTCCTACATAAAAATGGTACCAATTTGACATCCAATATGGCCACAGTGGAGGCAAGCTTAAAAATCTAGATTTTGCTACTCCTCCTGAATCGATGATTATATTGGCATGGTTTTTCACTTCTTATGATGTCTGGATGATCATTAATGAGAATTGTGTCACCTATGATGTCCTGTATGACTGCCACAGCAGACAGCATTAAAATCTTGTTACCACTAATCCTCCCGAATGGATGGTCCTATAAGGAAACACGTTTGTTGGTCCTATAATGAAACAGGTTTGATGCCAAATTTAGTATGGGATGGGTTTCTGAAGAATATCAGAAATGGTTTCAGAATTGAGCATTTAAGAAAATGACATATTTTATCTTGAATTCCTGGAAGTCCTTTCAACCTGTAGAGTGTCCAAGCGCACAAAGAGTCCTATTTACATAATTAAAATCAGTTCAGGCTGTAAGCTAATATTCATGAATATGTAATGTTCTAATCAGCAAGGAATCTTGTTTACAGGGTACATGTACTGTGATTTTCTTCATTTTTTTGTGGCTATCTAATTTTATGGTTTTGTAAAAGAAAGAGAGACATTTTCTAGGGTACTTAAATTCATTGAATTGCATCAGACACAGTTGGCATATTTGTAAAGATTTTGATTTTGTAGAATAACTTATATAAATACCCAAAATAATGTATACAGAAGAACAAAAATATGATTACAAGAAAAGTTGGTCGCACAAATGGTAAAAACAATACTACCAGCAGTATGAGCATGAATTAAATACACACGCGCATTTAATTAGCTTGCTTCAGGGAAGAGTGTTCATATTTTATAGTCTTGTTTTTCCTTTGGATAAAAAATGATAAAATGTGATGTGCTTTCTGAAGGATTTAAATTATAATTAATGTTTTCTTCACGTAATTCAAAGCATAACTGGTTGCATTAACCTGGTTTGTGCAGCTTATTTGTTGAGGTGGATAAAAATTGTGTGTAATCTTAAATCACAGAGAATTCCAGAGAACAAAGTAAGTAGAATTTTTCATGCAATATTTTCAGTAATAGTTTCACTTTGATGAAAGATTGATGTAAATAAGCAATAAAATCAATCTTAGAATATAATTTCATTATCCTTTCTTTGATTTGCAATGACACTGGCACTTTTAAATACATAATACTCTTTCTTGTTTTCTCTCTATCCTTATTGATCTCATATCTCTAAGGCAGAGAGAGGAACTGGCAGCTGCTGGATACTGCATATAGTGTGCACATATGTTCATTGAAACACTATAAAATGCTTTCTAACTTGTTTTCAGAAATTGTTCAAATGAAAGAAATACACATAAAAGACAATATTTTATTACAGTAATGAAGTTGAATAATAAAATAGCTGAGCTTTGTTGATGGCTGGGAATAAGAAAACCATAGAGTGTGAGGGGGGTATCTGACTCACAAGTGCCTCAGTTTTTTTAGACATTAACTTCATCATTCAGAGCAGCCACAGAATCCATGAAAATTGGTGGCCCACAAAAGTCCATGACAATGGAAGCCCATGAAAAACTGTGAAACCATGTTAACTGGTTAAATAACAAGTATTTGTAATCAAAAGAATGATTCTGATTACTTATGATTACTGAGAAAATTAGCAATATGTTGGACATGTTTTGTATTACATATAAAGATTGCACTTGCCCTAGGCTTTAATTTAAATCAGGATGGCACTGGCAGGCCTTAATTCAAATCAGGAAGGCACTGGCTTAAAGCAGTGACAAAGACTATCAGATGTTCTGTATAGAAGTATTTGTTCATGTGCTTATGTCAAGCAACTCCAAATGTTTTTAATATTTCTTAATGAAGACTTGACCCTTTGGGGCATGTTTTGGGATGATAAATAGATGCAGATAAGTCTGCAAGTTTATAGTCACTTTGGGAGTATTGTAAAAAGGGTGGGAGGCAGAATAATATATGGTCAGCTGGATAGCTAACCTAGGGCTTTTATGGTAAGCTGGATAGCTAACCTAGGGCTTCTGTGGTCAGCTGGATAGCTAACCTAGGGCTTTTATGATCAGCTGGATAGCTAACCTAGGGCTTTTATGGTCAGCTGGATAGCTAACCTAGGGCTTTTATGGTCAGCTGGATAGCTAACCTAGGGCTTTTATTACTGTATGTGTTCACTTATATGTTAGGTCCAACTGCAAAACAACATAGACCCTTGATAATGTTCCTGCAGATCATGGTCTGTATTTGTTGTAATGATTACTCCTAACAAACTTCATAGACCCACATCTGCTGGTACATTATATGATGGCAGATCTGGGTCTATGCAATTTGCAGATTTTGTTTGACTTATATCCAAATAAATATGGTATATTGTATACAGTAGAGCTAGGTACCACAAAAAATTTTGTACCGCTGTGTACTCCAGTATTTCTGAACATACCACAATAATACCACTGTGACAACATAATGCTATTAGAGACCAATAACTTAATGTTCTGGGGCATGGGCCAGAAACTTTTTGCTTTTTAAATTCTGCATGTCAATAACTGGAAAAATATCTTGCTCTTATTTATAGCAGAATAACACCATATTTATTATTTTGCTTGGAAAAAATAAACTTATCTTGTGATAAAATACAATAAAATATACAAGCTCAAAAGAAAATTGCAGCCCAACAGCGCAGATATTATATAGTCAGTACCTTATAGTACATAAATTTGTTATGAGCATGTTCATTTTTGTACAAGTTGAATCTTTAACTAAAGTAAGATTATTGAGCTTACACTATAGCTGACACCCTGTGATCAAAATAGGAAGTGTTGACATTGAAGTCTACAATTTATTAGCTACACTATTGATATAATAGGCAGGGAAACCTAGAGAGGGATGCCAACACCCAGGCAAGATATTTATCAGAGAGAATAAACATGAAACACACTCAACAAATGAGAAAATATTTAGTGGTCTTGAGAAATAATGTATAATTAAAACATGACAACTGCTGCCCTAAAAAATACTTAAGATGATTTGCCATCTTACAAAGGAATGTGTGATCTTAACAGAGTAAAAAAAGTTAGTAAATAACTAAAAAAAGAGAAATTTGTGCAAAAGTTGGAATTGGCCCGAATATTTTCACAACATCCTATTTGGCCACCAGGTAGGCATATGTAACACATGTCAGACATGTGATTAAAGAATCATAACCATATTTATGTTTGTAAGATTTGAAATTAATTTTTGACAAATACCACTGTTTTGTAACAAAAGTAATAATCAAGAATTTTTAAAAATTATTTTGTTATGAATAATATCATTAAATTCGTAAAGAATTTCTATACATTCCTTTCTGGCAGAAACTACTGAAATACCGTTACAGTGAAAAAATAACCATGGTACATAACATTAGGGAAAAAAGCATGGTATATCAGTAATACCACACACATCTAGCATACAGTACTCCCTCAGAATAAAGTTACTACAACTGAATGAAATGGGATCCATGACAATATTCACCTTTTAAAAGGAACTGTGTTTTATAATGAAAGGCCTTATAGTGAGAAAGTGCTGTATGAAATTCAAGTACAGGATCAGACCAAAAACATTTGCTAATGTAATTACACTGGAGAAACTACCTTTCCAGTAGTAATGTTTTTCTTTTCTTTAGACTGGATAAAGTACAGCCTTTGATATATTAGCTATATTTAAATTTCTTTTGACTTATGCTTTTAATTCAAAACTACATTAATTTAACAGATTTAAAGATGATTTGGAGAAAGTGTATGCATACTGAAGGAAACAGAACTTCAGAATAGGAGCCATTTTTAATGTCTATAGTCGGAATGGTGGCATTAGTTTAGAGGAGTTTGACATAGGTACTATTCATTTGAAATCAAAATGTTTTTAGCATGCATGGCCATAATGCCAAGTGACCTTACAGTGGGGTCCTTAGTCATTTAGGCATCATCACCATTAGTCATTTAGGCATCATCCACCATTAGTCTTTCCACAGTTACTATTAAAACTTCTCAACAACCAACTGAATTTAACTAGAGTTAAAAGAAGGCCTCCTAGCATGAAGTACTTTCAATTTTGTTCACTATCAATTATGGCCTTCATTACTAAAAATAGTCAAACTTTTCAATGACTTCTCACAAATCACTCAACAAATCTAAATTATCTAGGCATCATCCTTGCATGAAACTCACTCAGACATTCAGATTTATTCAAATACTTCCCATCTAGCTTAAAATACGGCCACTGTTGCTGAACACAATAAAACCTTTAAATGGCTTCTCAAAGGCTATTCAGCAGAATTTGAATGACTTGATGCAGAAAACATCCCACAATTGTTTTGCATTTTTTCCAAATGGTGCCAATCCACCATAAAATATGTCTGCTATAACTAAAAATAGAAAAACCTTTAAACCAACTTCTCAGAATCTGCTGAAAAGAATTTTACCAGATTTGAAATTTTTAAAAAAAGCAGCCAGGCATAGGTGTCTTCCAGTTTTGTACATAATGATGCTAATCTGCTATCGGATATAATCACCATTACAAAAAATAGAAAATCCTAAAAACAGCTTGTCAAACACTTCCAGGACTTTCAGCAGAGTTTCAGGATGAGAAGTTATAGACTCTTTACACATGGGACTCAGGAGTCCCTAACATATTTCTGAGAGTTCCTGGCATAAATTCAGGAGTCGCTCACGTTCAAAAGGATGGATAGGAAAAGGAAAAAGTATATCATCATTATTTTGTTGCTTATATATCAGGATTTAATTCTTAGCCATTGTAATATTACACTAACAAGAAAAGAATAAAAATAACAATGTTAAGTTACAGCATTATACATGTAAATTTATAATTTTTACCCCAACTATAATACTAAAATCAAAAGAATAAATAAAGCAGAACCATAAAATCATAAGCAATTAGTTTCAAGCCCAAAAATGGCCAGTTAGAATGCTGTATTATTTTCTCTGCAAGTAAAGTAGAATCTCCATTCCCACCAAAGAAACTTACATGAGTAAAAACTGTATATATCATCATAAATAACCAACATTAAATGAAACAAAGAAGGACTGAAAAAAACATGAAGCAGAAGTATACATGCAAAAAATTACATCTAATGAAAATAAATATGTTAATTAGTAAACAGTGTTAAAGGCCTTAAAGAGTTGGGCCCAGGGAAAAAAGATGGGACATAACATGGGTTCTATGGAGAAGATGAATTAACCTTGTTACATATGTGGTAGTTAAACATCTTTAGATTGTGCAATGTTGTCAAGATGAATTAACACAAGTTTTAGGTATTGATACTCAAATATGACCAGTCTGATAGTACTTTCACCTATTTTTTTGTTGCCTTTTGTCAGCATTAGTGTCATTTTCATCACGTCCATTTCTCGAAAAATTAAAACAAATTTTACTGACTCATATTTTACAAGTCAACATACATTTTTTTTTTTTTTTTCATTCTTTTAAAAGTGTCAATGGATTCTGTAATGCCCTTTAATCCAAATCACACATATTTTAAATAGTAGTTATTGTTATTATGGCATATCAGTAATTTGACAATATTGTCCAAATCAAACTCTGGGAAAGCTTGGATTGCTTTTGTGATTTATTTTGCATTATCACCAATTCAATTTAAACACAATTGCAACAAAAAAGGGCATCATTTATTTGATGAACAATCACAGGTGCTTACACACACAATCAATAAAAAATTGGTTTCTTTGAAGTCATGTCAGAATAGCCTTCAGAGGGGAGGCTCTTTTCACAAGATAATTACAGTGATGAGGATTTAATGCTAATTAAGTCATATTTGCTTCATGTCTATTTATTTAAATCTAGCCATTAGCTATTCTGCAGATTGGCCATGGCTGACCAAAATATGAAAAGGGAAAGCATTGTGGTGGAAAATAAGGCATGTCACAGAAATGCTTTGCAGGAAGACATGGAGCGCCCTTTGAGAATTTTACACATATTTGACCCAGAAGCTTAGGCCCCTGAGAGCCCTGACCAGTCCGTCGTTTTTATAGCATATGCAGTCATATGAATCCTCAGCAAAATTTGGTCATATTTGAGAGAATTGCTAGCAAGCATAGGGGCTTTCAGATTTGTACAAACATTGCCAATCCATCAGGCATGGCTGCCATTACTAACAATAGACAAAACTTGAAACATCTTATCAGAAACTGCTTAGTAGAAATTGAACCAATGTGACTTACATTATTCTGGTAATAAGGGTTTTTTTATTTATTTGCCAGCATATATTGCTGCCATATTTAAACCTTCTGAATGACTTCTTTTCAAGAACTACTCAACATGATTTTCCGTATATTTACTGAAAGCATTCTGGCATGAAGGGATTTTAAATTTGTACAGATAATGTTAATCTGTTATCAAGTGTGGCAGCTGTTACTAACAATAGATAAACCTTTCATAGCTTCTTATAAAACACCACTTAAAGGACTTTAATCAAATTTGGCAGAAGTACTAGCTTGAAACCCTGTCAGTTCTGCCATCAGTATAGTTGCATTTAGTGAAAGTAGAGAAAAATTAGCACAACTTTAAATCAGAAAAGTGCTGAGCAGAATTTTGTCAACAAAAAGCAATGAGGCTTTTAATTATAAGTCATACAGCTCATTCAACACCTATTGTTTCAGTAATAGGTGTTTTTTTTTCTTCAAAATTTGATTCTTCATACCTTTAAACAACAATTATTCACTTTAATTTGATCACCATAAATTTATATTCCTTTAGAAGGTCATTATCTACACACCAGAAGAAGTTTGGCAAAATCAATGTTAAAGTATGTGGACATTTTTGAACAAGATCGACCTAAATGTGTGATCCAGTACAATATGGATTGAATGTTGTGCACTGTGATGTCACAGTGACAGCTATGTATGTTGATATATAAATTTTCCTGTGATGATTAGACTCGAGATGTTCTTTTCTTGACCCAGTTTAGTTTATTGCCACCATTGTAAACATCCCTAGTGATCAATAATTTTCATCTGGATGTTTCTTGATAACAGTTAAGGTGCAGATCATTCAATAAGTAGGAGTTGAAAACAGAATTTATTTAGGCAAAATCAGTATCGTGTTTTAAAACAACAATTTATATTTAATTTAAGATGAGTATAGGCACATGTATCACCTGTATGACTGTTACTATATATGCCTTTCAGTGTGCCATCAGATATTGATAGGAATACAAAACAAAACTACAGAAACATTTAAACCATTGTTTTTGTAGTATATGCAGTCAACAGGATTGGAAGAAATTTCAGCAGAAAAAGCTTCCATCTGACCATTTTTGTCACTAGAGGAAAGCAGTGGAAATAAGCAATGGTCTGGACTATTTAGAATCAAAGGTTTTGGGTTACAAGGAATTTTTTTCCATTGAAGAAAAATGTTCTAAACATATTTTAAAAAATTAATTTTAGAATACAAGATGCTTGAATCTTGAATGCTTGCAATATAGCAGGTAGCAATATAAGTTGATAATAATTTGATAATGTAATTACATTTAAAGACTTGTTTTGAACTATTACAGTTATGTAAATTAAGAGTTTTTTTCAGAAAAATAACTGCTGGAATTTAATAAAAATGTCTTGTAGTGCACACCAGCAAATGTATTTGAGTGTCAGCATCTCTTATAGATTTTATTACGTACAAGAAGAAGATTTTGCTTTAAAAAGAATGTGGTTCTTGTAAAAGAAAAATGATGTCCTATTTGATTAATTTATTTGCAAAGATATAGTGCTAACAACTTTACTGCATTTGTAATTCTTGAATATTTGTGAGCAAGTTTGAGAAAATGGAGTTGGACACTTGCTACTACTGCTATATAAAATTGCATGACACAATTGTTGTTTATATGTTACAACATATATTGTGCATTATTTTAAGGTATTCATATACTCTGTGCCATTATTTACATTTTTTAATGTATATTTTATATTTTTAACCTTACTAGAAATATTGTTTTCTTCTTGAAATTTTTCCAAATTTATGTACTAAGAGCAAAGAAACCAATAATCTGAAAAATAAACATGAGAAATACCATAGTTGATCAAAGCTGATCACATGTGTACTCAGACATGCTACATTCTGGTCACATGTCCAATACCTTATCCACTGAACCATCACAGCTCCTTTAAGTATTGATCTTAAGGGTCTCAAGTCTGGGGCAGGGGGAACAGCATTGGGAGGAAGGATAGACCCAGAAATCAAAACTGATTGCTAAGAAGATATCACTTTTTAATGCCAGGTAGGTGTACATACCTTAATGGTGGGGTTATGAATAGTTTCTAAGTTCATTAATAAATTGCCAGGGCCTCAGTGACTGAGAGGGATCCAGATACAATGCTTGTCCTGCATATATGCAGAGAAAGTGGTCATATATATGTCTACATTTTCACTTCTCTCATTTTGAACCACATTGTTTTAACTTTGGCAGGTTGGATGGATGGTACAGACAATGAGTTTCAAAACAACTGGGATGAACAGCCCCTTATTCCAGGCAATCTGAATCCAGGTGGTGGAAATAATTATGACAAGGAGCCAGGTGGTATAAGCTGTTACAAATGTGTAGGCTGTCCAGTCGAGCCCTTTGATCCGACAAAAGATGTTACTGCAACAGATACTGGCTGCTATGTGTGCTCGAAAACCTGGGACAGTGGTAGGAGCCTGTTTTCATTAGAAATATTTCAAATACAGAAAAATGACTACAATATACCAAGGTGGGGCATATTATCTGCTTCACAAAATAGGAGTTATCAGTATAGATAATGATATAACATGGCATGGGTGTATAATATGCTTTTCATGGTGTACCTGCTATACGATGTCAAACCCTTGATTCAGTACCCCAGCCACTTAAAATTTGCATCATTTTGGCTTGATTTTTCACGAATCCTTGCTCAAAATGTACCTGATTACGTAAGTTTGGGGGGGGGGTTATTTCTTAGCATTTTTACTATTGTTGACAGTAAATAATTCAATACTTGCATTTTTGGGTGATAAATATGTTCATTAAAATATTTTTACTGAATAAAACCAGTTATATGACCTATTTGCAAAGCAATAATTTGGAAAAATTAGTCTCTGTATGACCGCACTAAATTTGCAATGGTCTCTGAGAAAAATCATGATGATGAATTGCATCCATGATGGGCATATTCATAAGCAAGAAAATAGGAACACCTAATGCAATTCGTTCTTGCCACTTACTTAGACAACTCCTGCAAACAGATTTGCAAACATACCCTGGCCAATGCTTTAACAGCAGCTACAAACTTTTACAGCTGGTGGAACGAGATGCAGTACTCTCAACTTCCACATTTTATAAGATCACCATAAGACCAAGCAGTGCTCGAAACCTTTATCATCTAATCTCCTCTTATGGTCAGATTGACAAAATATGCCAACAGCCACCAAGGAGACCAATTTTCCTCCCTCACAGTAAAAATTAAATATGCCTTTCATTCTTGATATGTAAATATTACTCACTGTACAGCTGATAAATCTGCTAATTCAAGACCTAATTAAGTTCCATATCAATACTACCCTTCAAAAATCTTGCCACATACATCATATGAATGTGTATGCTGGTTTCAGGATAACCTTCCAAGAGCTGTTGAACATGCTCATTAAAAAATCTCTTGAATTACCAACAGTACACCCTTGTGCAGTTGATCTTGTTTTCTCATAGTCAGAAGTACATAAAATATCTAACAGTCTAATAAGTACTTTTGCAAGAGACAAACATCTACCTTAGATGCGGGAGGTCGCAGGTTTGAACCCTGACCCAGTCATACCAAAAACATTACTAACAGCTACTTCGCTTGGCGCTCGACATTAAGAGATTAGTGTCAGGATAACGTGACTGGGTGGGACATGATGCCACATGACTTGGGCAAGATGCCTCAGTGCTAGACATCGCTATAAACTGCCACACTGCAGACATCATAGCAATATAACTAAAATTGTTTAAGCTACATTAAAAATCTAAATCACACACACACTAATGCAAGATTCAGGCAGTGAATGACCGACTTGGGAAAAAATAATTTCTGGACAATTTGCTAAGATGTACCCAAATCAGTGAGTGACACATTAGGCTCAGTTATTTCCTTACCAGTATCCATGCAAGGCTGACTTTGTTATGGTGTCTAAACAGGAAATAATGTACAAGTTGGCATTGTTTATTAATAGCATATTGTGATTCAGTTAATAGGCACAATGAACTGGATCAAGTGACAGAGGTAAGTTGCATTTCCAGAACTATTGAGGTTTCAGGGGGTTATTTATTTGGGCATATAAATAAAAAAAGGGAAGACTCTAGGCTGTTCTGTGGTGGAATACAGGATGTCTCAATGGAGTCATTGAGCATATGTGTTGCTGAAATATCTGTGAAACCCTGATGGCTCATACAGTTCATTTCCAAAGTGTGATTTATTGTTTTAGATCAGACTAGGACAAAATAGTTTTAAGCTCATGTTGAGTGTACTATAAATGTTAACACACATTTAAAGTAAAGTAATCATTTTTTCCATTAACATCATTTGTGGTCATCTATGTCACATACATGTATCAAAATATAATTTCTGTTTACCATCATATATGGCCGTCTGTCACATATCAAAATTTAATTTCTGATTCCACTTTGTAGTGTCAAAAATTAAAAAGTGTACCATGAAGACAAAGCGTGTCAGTATCATAGGATATGTCTACAGCTTCAAAGCTACATTTAGCAGTGAGTTTCAAAGCATTTATTAGCACAAGTAACCGTATATCAAAGATTTGTTTTCTTTTTCAGAATACATGAAAGCCAACAGAGATTGTTACACACGTGTGCAGTATAGAAACTTGCTTCTAACATTCAGAGGTAAGTTGAATATTTGCTCAAAGAGGTTACGATTTTGGCAGTGTTCTCTCCAGTCCAATAAGTGTACCACAGAATAGTTTATAAAATCATCATTTACTTTGCAGTGTTCTCTCCAGGCCAATAAGTGGACCCTAGAATAGCTTATTAAATCATCATTTACTTTGCAGTGTTCTCTTCAGGCCAATAATTGTACCCCAGAATAGTTGATCAAATCGTCGTTTACTTGGCAGTGTTCTCTCTAGGCCAATAAGTGTACCATAGAATCATCATTGACTTTGCATTTGCTCTCTAGGCCAATAATCTGTATTTGTCCTTATACATCTTCATGTCAGCTCATCAGTTGATGAACAAACATCAGCTACATCATTGTGTGTCCTGATATAGCTTATCAAACCATCATTTTCTTAACAGTTCTCTCCAGTCTAATATTCTGTATTTGTCCTGATGACCTTCACCTTCCCATTTGTTCATAGACTCAGATATGAATTAAAACATTGAACAGCAGCTGTTATTCTACCAACTGAGAAAGATGATTTCTTCTGTTTTTAGATAAAGACATTGTTTTTATTGACAGTTTTAACACTGTGTAGTTTGAATTTGACAGTAACTATCACAAAGGTTACACATGTATGCATAAAGGATGTTCAATTGCAATGCCATGTTTGTATTAACAGATAACCTTAATTTGTATTTAAATATTTGTGCACTTTGCAGTTGTTCAAAGAAATAGCTGCATGCATTAATAGAATTAAACAAACAGAATGAAAAATAGTAAAAACTAGTTACAATTTTTAAAAATTTTATCTCTTTCATAACAAAAATTATGACCATACAGTAAAATGTGTCTTTAAAGACTTCTGTGAGACACCACCCATCAAATTTTCAAAGACAGATTTATTAATTATATAATGTCATGACCAGTTACAAAAGACCACCTTTCTGAGAGACCGTGATATTTAGCTCTTCTGGTTATAGACCAGAAGATCTTATGCAATGGCCCTTCATATGTCATGCAATGTCCATTGTCTATTAGCAGAAGTTTTTACAGTGCCTTGTAAGGTACTGTGAGTGATGCAATGCCACTTGACTTTGCAAACATGCTCATCCCAAGATCTGGCTGGTCCTGAATAAAATAGTGCCCTTTAAACATTCAGTATGGCCACCATAGCAGCCATGTTGAAAATCTTGTTATCACTACTGCTTCTGAATGGGGTTTTCATGAAAGACTTTATGATGCCTAGTTGGCCCTAAATGAAAACATTTCTGATGTGACTTCTAGTTTAGCTGTCTCCTACTGTTTGATAAATAAGGTATTGTTTAAGTACATGTATATTCAAATCCAATACTGGCAATCCTGTTTATTGGGCATGGAACTGTAGATGACATGGTGAGTCACTTTACAGGTAGCATACACATGCAACTGGAAAATTAGTAATGACAAATTTTTCTTCTCACATCCACAGGAGCCCCATAATCAAATTTTTACTTATCCTGCATAAATTTCACCAATCCTGCAAATATCCGACAGAAGCAGATTCAGTTTCTAATTCAACATTTATTATTCATTAACATGAACTCGAAATATAAATTATTATAGTTCACAAACAAAACTCACTGAAAGTTGAAACTCATGTTCATTTCTGTGTCTCCTTGATCATCATCAGATCTATTTCCATTGTGGAACAGTTAACAACAATAATAAGCTGCTGATGATAAATACATGTACCCTGACCTGATCACAAATATACTTACCATCAAAATGAACTTTTAACAACACTTGTCACAGAATGGGCTCAAAATTGTTGAGATTATAAAATTTTTAAATTCAAACTTATGACATTGGATTGGCTTACATCAAACCACTAAACAAATCAGAAGGAAGAAAGTTTTAATTTTGCCTGATTTGTGAGGATTTGTTATAATCAGAGACTGGTACATAAATGTTAACTCTGAAAACATAAAATCAAGACTGATTTAAAAAGTATTTGTATGCAATTACCATATCTACTCGCCTCTAAATTGAGTCAATCTGCACAGATCTAGATCTGTCATCACATAATGTGCCAGTGTATATGGGTCCATGCATTTTGTTAGGAGTAATCACTACAACAGAACAGAATAGACCCTGACCTGCCTGTGCATTATGAAATGACAGATTGGGGTCTATGTTGTTTGCAGTTAGACTGTACTTGTAAGTGAGTATATATGGTACCACTCAGTCTTTTATAATAATGCTTTAATTATTCTTACTTTCTTTTTCTAGACAACAGTGATCCATTCACAGGATGTAAACAGATTCCAAATGATTATGGTCGAGTCATCAACTATTGTTTCTGTCTGGACAATCTTTGCAACAAGAGTAGCCACATCACAGGGCGTACCACTGGTCTTCTACTGGCTCTATTTGTGGTTCTTTTCAGGAAATTTTTGTCATTATTTTCGTAAATATATGTTAATCTTTTGAATATTGAGATTTGATTAAAACAATGATAACTTTTAAGGAAATATTACAGTTAAAGAATTCCTTGTGAAACAGGTACATGGACTTGAGAGAGCCATAGACATGACTTACGAGGAATAATTTTATTTCACATGGCCATAAGTCCGTGGACTTAAGCCAGAACCCTGTCTGTTATATGTCATTCATCTGTCTACAGTTGATATTTTAGACTTCTTAAACCACTGGACCAGTTTGGACTCAATTTGACACAGAGCATCTTGGTATAAAGGGCATTCAAATTTTTATAAATAGGGTTACTGTTACTAAAATTAGAAAAACCATTAATAACTTTTCAAATATCACTAAATAAAATTGAACCGAGTTTGACATAAAGTGTCCTAGCTTTATGGCCTTTGAAATTTATACCAGTGATACTGATCTGACGTAGGGAACTTGCCGAAAAGAAACAAACATAAACAGTTTTATCTAAAAACACTTAACAGAATTTTCACAGCTTTGGCTGAAAGGAACCTGGCCTTGAGGCCTTTCAGTATTTTGCAAAATGATGCTGATGCACCACCAAATATGAATGAAGACACAAAATATTGAGAGACCTTGAACTAGGTTTTTTCTTTTTTTATCTCATATGCAGTCAGTAGCATTGAAAGAAATTTCTGCAGAAACCATTGTTACTGACCCATATTTCTCTGCCAAGGTGAGCTAACTCAAGTCCACTTGGGCCAGGTTTGTTAATATGAAATTTTGTCTGGCCCACTTTAACAAAGGTGAGACATAGGTGTCACAATCTTCCAAGGACAGAAACATTGTCAACATTAACAACTGTTAAGGTATGATTGCAGTTTTTCAGTAAGGTCATAATTCTCAGACTCTGAAAGAAATTGCTGTGTTGTCCATTCATATCCATTCACTCCCACCTTCCCATCACCTCTTAGCAAGGACAAAGTATTTGAAAAATCAGAATTCAGCTTTTGATATTCTTAGATCCCAGACATTGCCAGAGATAGCGATCATGCTTGTACTTTGGATTCAATAAGTGTTGCTCTTTTCATCTGTAGTTGCCCCTAAAATATCATCTGCCCTTTATGTAAAGTCAGGTTCATTTAAAATGTTGATTAAGTTTTGGATTAGAACTTTTCAGTAAGGTCATAAATCTTAAATTTTGTGAGGAACAGCTTTCATACATCGACTACAGACTCTATGAGCTTTGCCCCGTCTTACATACTCTTATCCTTCCTCTCTACCAGGCAAGGTCAAGGTCATTTAACAATCTTTGTTATGTTTTTCATTTAAATAAATGGCAAAGATGGTACCATTTTAAAAATCTTTATTGAAAATCATAATCATCAGAATCATGCAAGTGAGACATAATTTCTTCCAAATCCATGTTCATTTTATTTTTTTTAAAAAAATATAACTTTGAAGAAGAGTATGTACTGTACATTGATTAAGGTGATGTCTATATAAGTAATTCCATCTTACTTGGTTTGCATTGAAATGACATGCAAACTTTCTGTTATGAACTTTTATTCTCACATTGTCTTAGATCACTCAGAACACCCCCATAGTGTTGGTCAATCTTGTCTCAGAATTATTTGCTGCTAATATAATTTATAATTTATGCATTACACGCAAGATAATAGTCATGTGCTTAGGTCATACTTAAATAGTAAGCATGGCAGTTAACAAGTGTAGTGACTGTTTCTTATATTAATGTGACATTAATACATGTATGTCAAATATTAATCAGACATCATAACATTTATTTCAGGTATTCTTGCATATTAAGATCATTTTATACACAGTCTAAGCATAAATGTCGGTTTTCTTTCTGTTGTAACTGAAATGTTACAGTTTGTATTGATGCACTTCTAAAAATTTTACCACCTTATATATACACACAGTTATCTATTTGTGAGTGTCTGTGATATTTACACTGTTATTCCTTTCTTTGACTGAAGCAAAATGGATGTAAAATGTTAAGTACATTCTGTCTAATATGTCATCATTTATCATATGACAACTGTTATAAATATTAATATACCCATGTCGTAATTTTTATAACTGTAACACATGTAACAACACAGTATGTCATAAGATCATGCAAAGGAAAGGCATTATGTCTTAGGCATCCAAATGCAGTTCAGGGTCATTTCACTACAATGTTAAGTGGTTTGATCAAATAAAATCAGTAGTTTTCATACTGTGATAATTGAATTTTTGCATTCAAATGAAATTTATGAAACTTATTGAATAATGAGGCTCAGAGAAAATAGAAACTATGATACTTGTTTCATAAATTTCATTTCAGTGAACATGCATGTAAGACTCTATGAATCAGTTGATGTTAAAAGAATAAATACCTGTAGAGAACTTAACATTTTCTCCTGTCACTTTTCTGACAGTGAAGACAAGAGTGCTGACAGTTTCATCTACAGTGTTCAGGTATGACATCAGTGACAACAGCACTGACAGGTTTAACTACAGTGTTTAGGTCTGACAGCAATGACAACAGCACTGACAACATTGTCTACATTGCTAAGGTCTGACAATGATGACAACAGTACTGACAATATTGTCTACATTGTTGAGATCTGACAGTGATGAAAACAGTACTGATGGCATTGTCTACAGTTTTATGGTCTGCCAGGGATAACAGCAGCACTGACAGGTTCGACTACAGTGTTAAGGTCTGACAGTGATGTCAATAGCACAGATGGCATTGTCTACAGTGTTAAGGTATGACAGTCATGACAACAGCGCTGACATTGTTGTCTTCAGTGTTAAGTGTGACTGATAACAGCAGCACTCATATCACTGTATAAAGTGTTAATATATGACAACAGTATGGACAGGTTTTATGAGAATGTTTGGTCTGACAGTGATAACAACAGCACTGACAGTGTCATATACAAGGTTCAAGTTCCATGTGAAAAATTTTTAAAATCACTGTATTCAGCTAAAACTTTGACATGATATTACTGTATGCCTTAAGTTTGTTCCTGTATATTGATGATTCCTGTGTTTCTTAGATAGGCATAAAACTACTTCATTATAATGCGTATCACAGACAACGCACCTCATTCTGCTGGACACTTGTTCAGTGCAAAACAAGGTTCTGAAATGATGGTTAAATTTGTGTGGATACCAATGTTTACATTTTGTATTTTTTGTGTTGTATGCCTGTGTACATATATCAATCATTGCATTATTTCATATTTATTAACCTCACTTGTACATATTATTAGGTGAAAACATTGTTAAGTACCAGTTGGTAACTATTGAAAAGTAACTACTAAATCCAATATATAGACTAGATACTGTATTTCCAATGGAATTTGTCCAAGTTTTTTGTTGCTTCAAAACATGTTTTGTATTTTTTTTTCCATGGATGTAAATATTCATCCAATAACTTGACATTTACACAACAAATATATAGGAAATGATCATGATAGAAAGGAGTTTGCCTTATATTGTTGTGTTGGGAATTTTGAAATTTGTAGTAAAATAAACATCTATACTCGCCTTTAAGTTGAGTCCAACTGAAAACTGCACAAACTCTGATCTGCCATCACATTATGCACCAGCAGAGCTGGGTTTCTGCAGTTTGTTATAAGTAATTAGCAGAACAAATAACATAGACCCTGATCCACTGGCACATTATGTGACAGCAGGTCAGAGTTGATGTTTGCAGTTTTGCTTGATTTAAAAACAATATATGTGGTAGTTACATTTTATAGGTTCCAAATTTTGATAGTATACTCTGAAATATTTATATGAGCTCATTGTTTTGGTAAATTGGGTTAGGTAATCAGTGATTGCTGTTGTGGATTTACATTTATTATGTGTCTGAAATGAGTCATTTTGTATATATCAAGATATGTTGTACTAACCAGTATGAATTTTAGTCATTTATTTGTATCTATGACATTATATATATATGTGTGTGTTTGTGATGTAATTTAAGATAGGTTATTGTGTACATAGATTAACAACAATTAAACTTTCTTTCTTTATCCAAATATATTTACCATAATTTTTGTATCTTTATTTGAAACTTGTTATGATTTGCAAGTTTTGGAACAGATTATCTTCATGTCAATCTATTCTTGATTAGTTTGTGGCGTTAAACAATAAATTTGTATATTCTATGAATATCCCACATCCAGTATGTGAAATACTAACTTAAGTCAATAGAGGTCTGACTGAATTTTCAGTATGACAATAGATTCTCTCTGATCCATGCAGAGTTACCTCCCCTTGTTAATAAAATGGCTATCTTGTGGGTCAATCTTTTTTGGCAGTAGTTTCTTACACATTACGGGGCCCCGAGTGGCCGAGTGGTCTAAAGCGCTCTCCGTTATGGATCACTGCCATCTCACCTCTGTCTGCGTGGGTTCGAGTCTAAGATTCGGCAAATGTGGATATGTGAGAAAGCTTGCCAGTAGCTTCTCGTGGGTCGGTGGTTCTTTCCGCGGATTTCCCGGTTTCTTCCTCCACCATTAATACTGGCCGCCATGTATAGCCTATCGTGTGCTGAAAAATGGCGTTAAGCCCCACAACAACAACTTACACATTACAGTATTGGTTGAATGAAAAATAAGCATACAAATATCAGTTATGATGATCTTTTATTTGTATTCAATATGAAATGAATTTTATGCTCATCTATATCAATCTGGATTTTGTCATGATAATATTTTACATGTCTTGAACATCTTTGGTAGTGTAATGAACATTTCTGGGGGAAATGCAAAAAAAGACATGAAATTTTCAGAGAATTTCTGTCATGCATGTAAATTTAAAGGAAGGACATTGTGAAAGCTTACCAGATCTTGTACAAACTGCCATATTCCCTTCTTGCAGTCATTGTAGAATATAAATTCTGCATTACAACTTAGTCTGTTCATTACAGCCTGTAAAATGATAAATCCGTCTATTCAGAATATCTCTTAATGATTATATATTTGACTTGAATTACCTGTACATTACAAATTTTCAAATATGATAATTTTCATTGTGGACAAAATAGGAAACCAGTTCTCTTCGCACACACACCCTTGTCACCACTCACAGAATTTTATTATGAAAAAGTAATCTTTATATCTCAGACTTTTTCTGCATTGTGATATGTGTATCTCCAGCACTGTAGATAAATCCTGACAAGATAATAGGATTCTTCTTTTCAGTGAAAGATTCCAGAATTTTACTGAGTTGTGTAGATATCGTATATACTCATGTACAGGTCGAGTCCAACTGCAAATAAGAAACACCCCTGATCTGACATCGCATAGTGTGCTGGCAGATCATGGTCACTGTTGTTTGTTCAACTGGTTATTCCAAACAGACTGCGATCTGCCAGAACATTATGGGACAGCAGA
Organism: Megalonaias nervosa; assembly: GCA_016617855.1. NCBI lineage: Eukaryota > Metazoa > Mollusca > Bivalvia > Unionida > Unionidae > Megalonaias > Megalonaias nervosa. Next base: position 95,183 of record JAECUM010093016.1, on the reverse strand, counting down.
TCTTGGTCTGTGCACTTTGCACTTGGACTTGACTAATAAGTGAGTATTGATAGTAATTTTTTTACTGTATCAGAAACTTTCAGAATAGATGTATCATAGTATTTAAGCTGATGTTTTTATGCACCCCCACTGTTTGAAGTGGGAATATCTTGATTTGGCCCTGTCCATATGCACTTTGACAATTCTGGGTAGGTCATTAACCCTGTTACAAAACAAAAAACACTTGACATATACAGATGGCATTTTATTGGCATACTGATGTGCATATGGAGATGACTTGATTTATTATAATGCCATCTTAGCAAATTTTCTATTTTTATAACTTTTTGATTGTCAGTGTTTTGTGAGATTTCAATATTTTTCATTGATAACCTTGTTAGCATAATTACCTTGAGATCACATGACCAAAGCAAATGAAATTTGGTATACTTTTTATGTGCATATATATAGATGACTAAATTAATTTATATATTTTGTTATTTAAATGCTTTTTGACAGCTTTATCAATTTTTCACCTGTATTTACTTGGACTGGTTGCAGTGGGGGCATAGGTGTCGTATAAGCACAAATTGTGTTTTCCATCCAGTGGTAATCAGTTTTTATGTCCCTGTATGTAATTTCGATTTAAGTACTTATTATCTGACGTAAAGGATGTTATTCCAGAATCAATAATTCTACATTTGTTTCATGTATCATATCATGGCTCAGGTTTTGATGTAATCCAGACAAATGAAAGAAGCTTTTGCTACAATTTCTAAATATGTTTTCATAAAGCTGTAAAAATTGTTTGCGGTAGAAATATTTTGCATGCTGCAGTTTATCATTCCACTTGTTGTATTTTATTTAAGGAGATATTTCAGCATTCTTCTTTATTATCATCATTATCCTTACTTTGACTTTCATTTGTTTATCAATACATATCTTTTACAGAAGTTCATTACATTTATTTAAAATATTTTTAAAAGATTTTTTTCATACATTTTATGTACATTTTTCATAATAGTAGTTAAATAAAATATTTTCTCGAACACTTATAGTTTCTTTTCAGTGAAATATGTGATCCATAGTAACACAGTTGGTTGACTCGTAATCCAAGATTGTGGGTTTTAATACACATATAATTCAGTAAAAAAAAATCATTTGTGAGTAAAACCTTAACATATATAGCATTCAATTTATACTTCTCTATCTCTGTCTCGATCTCTCACTCTCCCAACAATAAACATATTTTTCCTGAACGACTATGTCTTATCTGCCACAGAGACAACATAGAAGTTTGTCTTGGTTTCTTCTCTTTCACTCGGTGAGAATCACTTTCACAATTAAAGATTTCTCACAAAGAATGATATATATTTGAGGTCATCAAAATCTTTTAGAAGACCAAAAAAAAGCTTGACAAATTAATTTTCTTTTTTTTAAAGTGATAAATATAACAACTATAATGTTCTATATATTGATGAAATTTATAGTTTCTGTACTGAAAAGTCACTTAGCTCAGTTTCTCAGTTTATAAGTGCAAGCATAAAATATAACTTTTAAAAGTGATAAGTGTCATTAACACTATGTTGTAGGTTGAACATAACACTTCTTTTCAACTGCATACCTTTATACCTGTCTTATTTGTTAATTGGAACAATTTAGTGCTACAGACAGGAAAGATGCTTACTTTCATTAAAGCAGTAACATCAAAGTGAAAGATTGCCTCTTGACAACATTTAGTGTGCCACAATTAAGCAAAAAACTCCCCCAATTCATCAATGTGTGAAGTACTGTGTACTGTACTAAATATGTTCTAACAGCTCCCTTATTTGATGAATCACACCATATCCTGAAAAAAAAATATTTAGTCAAAGGAGTTCATCACCTAGTTAAAACACTTGATGGTTTCATTTTCAGATCCTGTTATATAATCATCACAAACTAGAAAAAATATAATTACTTTCTCTTTTTTCTTGACAACTGAAGAAATGCATTTATAATACAGCATTTTCAAACAAACCTTTTTAAATATCAGCTTTTTGTTATTTTGCAAGTGAATAATGATCTTACTTATGATTGCTAATTCAGTGCATTGAATAAGAGAATGAATCATATTGATGTTGGGGTTACTAGTGTTTTATTTATCAGTAGTTCTTTTCGCTTTTTCATTTTTGTTGCAAATAACGCCTATCTGTGTATCTTTGTGTTAAAAATGTGAAAACATTCTGAAATTTAGTGATGTTGAAATTGACTGAAATTATTTATTTATTTATTTATTTATTTATTTATTTATTTATGCGTATTTGGAGCACTTTATACCAAGTTTAGATCAAAAGTTCGAGATAAATTGTCAACTTAAATTCTTCCACCTCAGTTCTACAAACCTGTCTTTGAATTTATGATCAAAAGTAATAATTTATTTTAAAAATTTCACTAATTGTGCATCAAATTATGTAATCTTACATACTGTTTCCTTGCCAGCAAAGGCTGTGACATGAGATGGTCTTAAGTTTGTTAAAACCAGAGAATATTAAAGAAAACAAAATGTTTGTACTGTATGTACTTACTTATAAGTCAGTCCAACTACAAACTACACATCCAGATCTGCTATCACATAATGCAGTGACAGATCTGGTTCTATGCAGTTTGTTGGGAGTAACCAATAGAATAAACAACATAGACCCTGATCTGCGAATTATGTGATGGCAGATCAGAGTATATGTTGTTTGCAGTAGGATTTGGTAAATGTGAAATTTAAAACTTACACAGTTTCAAATAAGTATAAACAATATGATAAACATTAAGAAAAAATGACTTTATTGGAACAAAGAAGATCAGCTGCATGTATAAACTTGTGCAAGGGTGGCATGTGGTCAGAATATGTGGATGTGAAGTATACTAAATGCATTTTGTTATGCTTTGAAGATGGATATTAGTGTTGAGGTGCTGGATGGGATGTTTCTTTCAACCTGATAAATCTTTGAAATACACATAAACTCCAAAACTGGAAATAGTATATAATTGGCATTGAAATGTTATTTGTTTTTTGTGTTGTTTGTACAGAGAGTAGAGATCAAACATGGCCTTGGGCATCCAGTTAGGCCCCAATAAAACAATCAAGGAGGTACAGTAGTTCATATTCACAATGGCAACAAAATGTCATTTTGTCCTTTAAATAACACCAGGATACATCAATCTGCTGCTGAGGAACAAGTGAGAAATTCTCAAAGTATACATCTCTTAAGTCATCCAGATAAATCCAACTCAAACCAGTGTGAGAAGTTCACAAAGTATATAACTCTTAAGCCATCCAGATAAATCCAACTTGAACCAGTGTGACATACTCGCAACTTGAACCAGTGTGACATACTCGCAAAATATATAACTTTTAAGTCGTCCAGATAAATCCAGCTTGAACTAGTATTTCTGTAAAAGTAGACCCATCCCCCTCCAAAGCACATGGCATGACTGAAAGAAGAAATATTAATGATGAAACCTTCATTGAGATGGCCAAAATAATGGCTGATATAAGCACGAGAACTCTAATGTTAGAGATAAGAAGTGAAGTAAGGTAACTTAATGGAAGATTTAATTATGTTGGATTTTCACAGCATGAACTGAACAAGAAAAATGAGCTGCTGACAAATCAGAATTTGGTCTTGTGCAACAAGATTGAAGGCCTCACTGAAACTTTAAATGAGACGGAAATGCAATTGCATGAGAATGAACAAACACTAAGAACAGGAGCCCCATTTGCTTCTAGAGAACCTAGTGTTTTATGGTTTGTCTGATAATCTAGGAGAGAAATGGCAGAATATGTTGGATATGGAGAAAAGAGCAGTTGAAAGAACCCATTGACTTGAAAGAAAAACCAAGGCCTGTGATTATAACATTTTCCAGATATAAGGACAAAGAGAGATTGATGAGATGATATAGAGAGTTGAGGAATGAAACCCATGAAGTTGCCCACTGGGCAATATCAGAGAATGGTGATACAGCTGCAGGTTAGAGTCTGGCATTATTGTGCATATAGCAGAGGATGCCAACCTTTTACTCAGCATTGATAAAGATGTAGAATAGAGTAAGGAAGGAAAGCCTTTATACAAATATGACAAGTTAATGATATATGATTCACCTATGACTTTGATGAGATTAGAAATGATGTTGTTCTTGGGATCATAGCTAAGGCATACAGAATGTGTATGATGAGCAATACAAGTCATCAGAGCAAGGCCAATGTTACTCCATATCTAAGGTCTGTTGAAGTAAAAATTACATTATGCCAAAGCCAAAGAAGGAATTGTTTAAAAAGAGTGTTTAATATACTGGTCCACTGGTATGAACCAACATTCCCAGTGATATAAGGTAAACTCCTATTATTTTTTCTTTTCATAATCAGTGTCTCAAATGAATGGAATTTTAAGACGTCTTAAGATAATTGAACAGTTGAGGCATTTCTCTGCTTATTTTTCTTTTATACAAATTTTTTTCAATACAGTATGATATATATATATATATATATATATATATATATATATATATATATATATATATTGTTACATGTAGGCTCGTACAAATGTAACAAAAGAAAAGAGTGAAGTCAACAAGCTTTGTATATTTTAACAAAATAATTTATTTCCCTAGAAAACAATGTAAAAATAGGGAAATAAGACTTTCTTACTCAAACAGTTCTAATTGAATCCGGGTTCGAATCTCGATGAAATTCCAATATGGAGGCGATGACGTCAGATTAGGTCGTTGTACTGGTGGTAACAGATCCTAGATTGAATCACAGTTTATAATGTTTCTGTATAGAATTCCAGAATAAATTTCCACTGAATTTCTTTGTCCCAGAACTTTTATAAATATGAAGTACTTGTTTTGTTTTCTAGAGAATGAATTATTAAATTCCAAAAAATAGATGAACTTCAAAAACAATCTGGCTTCAACAATAAAACACCTTGAGCTCTGAGGTGTAAAAATTATGACTGGACAATCTGCTAGCAAAATTGCTGTTTTAAGCCTCAATTTTAGATCACATGGTGGCTCACGTGACAGGCAACATGACCACTAATTTGAACAGCGCAATAAAAAAATGCCAATTGTCATGTAAACAAGAATAGACCTATCTAAGAATCAAATTCTCACGCTGGATATGAATAATAAAAAAGGCTGTATACAATCATAGCTAACATGTGGGGCCAAAAATGACCTTGGTAATAGCCAATCATTTTAACTCGATGTTTACAGGATCTATGAACCAGGGTGAGCTAAAAATAATGCTAATGTAATACCTTTTACATTCTATTCAGGTCAAAACAGAGACTCTATTTACTGGGAAAAATATCAAATCCAGTAAAAATTATCATTACAATAAAATGTAATGAAACAAAATTAAAATAAAAAAAATTTTAAAACTAACATACAAGTAATTATATTACATATTCGTAACACTTCCCCCCATAAAGAAAAAGAAAGATTTATATAATAAAGCTTTCTTTTGACCATATGTAAATTATATATGAGGTAAAATAAAATTACATAAGAAAACTCTCATGAATTATACAAAGTGTACATAAAATAATAGTTCTATACATGGGAAAGTGCATCTGCAATCAAATTGTCTTTTCCTTTGATGTGCCTGATGTCAAGATTACATTCTTGCAAAAACAAACTCCACCTTAATAATCTTTGATTTTTCTTTTTCATCTTATCAATGAAAGTAAGGGGGTTGTGGTCACTAAGCACAACAACCAGAGAAGGAGCTGAGCTAATGTAAACTTCAAAATGCTGTAATGCCAATATTAAAGCCAAACATTCCTTCTCGATTGTTGAGTAATTTTTTTGGTGCTTATTTAATTTCTTAGAGAAATAGCACACTGGGTGATCAACACCATTTCTATCTTCTTGAATCAATACTGCTCCAACCCCAACATCACTTGCATCCACAGATAATTTAAAAGATTGATTGAAATTTGGAGCTGTGAGAACCAGCGCACTTTTGAGTATGGCTTTTAATCTATCAAAAGCTTCCTGACATTTTTCAGTCCAAAGAAACTTGTTTTTCTTACTTAACAAGTTTGTCAGGGGTTTAGCAATATTAGAAAAATTGGAACAAAACTTTCGACAGTATCTGGCCATACCCCAAAATTGCATCAGTTGTTTTTTACTGACAGGCACAGGGAAATCAGAGATAGCCTTGACCTTAGCATCTATAGGTTTAACTTGACCATGTCCAACAATATGTCCTAGAAAAGTTACACAAGCATGGCAGAACTCACTTTTAGATAAATTGATTGTCAAATTTGCATCAGTGAGTCTGTCAAAGAATTTCTGAATCGTGGCTAGATGTTCTTTCCAGGTGTCGTTGTAGATGATGACATCATCGATGTAAGCATCACAATTATCTAGACCAGAGGTAATCATATTCATCAAGCGTTGAAAGGCACTTGGTGAACCCTTCATCCCGAACTGCATTACTTTATATTGATAGAGTCCATCTGGAGTCACAAATGCAAAAAATTTCTTTTGCTCTTTCCATTAGTGGAATTTGCCAAAATCCTTTCAGAAGGTCAAATTTGGTGACGTACTTGGCATTTCCAATTTTATCAATACAGTCATCGATTCTTGGTAATGGAAATGAATCTGTTTTTGTCACACTGTTCACCTTCCTATAATCAGTGCACATATGGAAAGTTTTATCTGGTTTTGGAACAAGTATACATGGTGAACTCCAATCACTTTTACTGGGCTCTATGAAATCGTTCTCCAGCAAATACTGAATTTCCTTTTCAAGTATTCCTGTTTGAGAGGGTTCATCCTGTATGGGTGTTGTTTCACAGGTTTTGAATCTACAATTTCAACGTCATGAAAAATTTTGTTTGTCCTTGTAGGAATATCTGGAAACAAGTGCTCATATTCGAATAATAACTGTTTAAGTTCATTCCTTTCTTGTTGTTGTAAATGTAAAAGTTTCTGGTCCAGATTTTTCATAATTTCTGAATTTCAAAGATTTGTTGCTCCAAGATCAACAGTGTCCGATTAAATTTCTTCACTTAAATCCTCAGTTTGTGGGACAGGTACAACTAAATTAATTGTATGATTTACTTGGCTATCTCTTTCAATATACTCCTTTAACATGTTAATATGGCAAAGTTGTTTTTGTTTTTGCCTCCCAGGAGTATTTATGATGTAATTTAAATCATTTACTTTCTTTTCAACCGTGTATGGACCATAATACTTGGCCAGAAGGGGATTTTGTGCAATGGGCAAGAGAGCTAGAACTCTATCACCAGGCTGAAAACTCCTATCCCTTGAGTTTTTATCATATCTTGATTTCATTCTGGACTGAGCAGAGTGCAGATTTGCTCTTGCGACCTCACAAGCCTTTGACAACTTGTACTTAAAATCAGAAACATAATCAAGAAGGTTGAGCTCAGTATCTTCATTAGAAAGAAGTTTCTCTTTCTCTTTCAACAACTTCAATGGTCCACACACAGTATGTCCGAAAACTAGTTCAAAGGGATTGAATCCTAAAGTTTCTTGAATGGACTCCCTAACAGCAAACAAAAGTAAATAAATGCCTTCATCCCAATCTTTACTTGTATCAAAGCAATATGACCGAATCATATTCTTCAAAGTTTGATGAAATCTTTCTAAAGCCCCTTGGCTCTCAGGGTGGTAGGCAGAAGATTTAAATTATTGAATGCCTAATTCGTGCATAGCTTGCTGAAAAATTCCAGACATGAAATTTTACCCTTGATCCAATTGGACAGATTTGGGAAGGCCAAATTGAGTAAAAAAACACTTTATCAAAGCTTTTACTATGGTTTTTGTTTTAATATTCCTCAAAAGAATTACCTCTGGGAATCTTGTTGACGCACACATAATGGTTAACAAATATTGGTTGCCTGACTTGGTCTTAGGTAAGGGACCAACACAATCTACCATAATTCTGCTAATGGTCCATCAAATGCGGGAATAGGTTGCAGATGACCCTTAGGTATCTTCTGATTGGGTTTTCCTGCCATTTGACAATTATGACAAGATCTACAAAATTTACAAACATCACTTTTGATTTTTTGCCAATAAAAGTGAGTCAAGATCTTGTGATAAGTTTTATTTATCCCAAAATGACCAGCCAGAGGATTTTCATGGGCCAAACTAAGTATTTCTTGTCTGTATGATTTTGAACTATAATCTGATAGTTCACTGACCATTTGTCACTAGCAGATACCTTGGAAGGTCTCCATTTTCTCATAAGAATTCCATTTTTAATGAAATAACAGACACTACAGTGGCTTCAGTTTCACTAATGGCCCTCTGAAACAAATAGGATATCTCAGGATCTTTTCCCTGTTCAACAACAAGTGATTGTCATTTGTCACCATGATTAGATAAAAGAAAATGAGTATTTAAAAGAGGATCACTGTGATCAATACCTTTTGATTGATCCAAAGTAGGAGTGAAAGTGACCTCATCAAAAGCCTGACCAATACATGTGTCAGCTAAAGGAATACTTTCCTTATCAGAATCATTCTCAAGAGCTTTCTTTGCCATAGCTCTGGTAACTGCACAAGCCGGGTATAAATCAGGGTAATCTTTTTCAATAGGATCAACTTTCTGATCCAAGGAAGGCTTGTCAGTTACAAGTGGATTAACCACAACCTTGTCTCCAGCTAGGTCATTGCCTAGTAACAAATGAATGTCCTCAACGGGTAAAGTAGACACGATACCGACTGTCACAGGTCCTGAAACTAAGTCTGATGACAAATTTACAGAATGGAGAGGAACATTAACAAAGCTGCACTCTACTCCCTGAATGAGAACACTCTCATTAGAACAGGACTTCTCAGAAAAAGGCAAAGTACCTGATAATAAAAGACTCTGAGAAGCTCCTGTATCCCTTAAAATTTGAATTGGGATAGGATTGGCCAAATCACCCAAGAGTGATATAGAACCCTTCGACATGAATGGTTCATAATTCTCCATAATAAAATCAGACTGGGGTTTATTAGACCCAACAAATGTATTGCTTTCAATACATGACCATGACCTTGACCTCTTAGAAATAAGAGCATTTGGGATAGGTCTATCTTGATTCTGATGCCTATATTTCAATTTGAAGCAATCAGAAATGACGTGTCCTTTTATCTTGCAATAGGTACACGTAGGAATAGACAAGGATTTTGAATCAAGTTTATCAGAAGCTTGAGTTTTAGAAGTTGTGCCAGATTGAGTTTTAGGGGGAGTCGTATTAGGCTGAAATACCTTTCTACCAGTAGACTGCTGAGTGAATGATTTGCTTACAACAGGAACTTTATGAGTTAAGGAATACCCATCAGCAGCAAGAGCAACATTTTCCAAGGTTTCGATCTTATGCTCTTCAAGATGATTCTTAATGTCACTAGGGACACAGTTCTTGAACTCTTCAAGTAATACAAGTTGTTTGATATTTTCATAATCATCTTCTACTTTCTTAGCTAAGCACCATCTCTCAAATAACTGCTCTTTTTCTCTAGCAAATTCAACATAAGTTTGTCCAGCTTCTTTTTATAGTTTCTGAATTTTTGCCAATAAGCCTCAGGGACTAACGCATAACCCCTTAAAGATGCCCTCCTTAACCAAATCATAGTCAGAACTTTGCTGTACTGACAGGGATGCATAGATATCTAGAGCCTTGCCAAAAAAGTACACATTGCAATAATTGAGTATAATGCTCACTTGGCCATTTCAAATTTTCAGCAACTTTTTCAAAATAAATAAAATATTTGTCTACTTCTTTTTCTCTAAAAGGGGGCACTAACCTGATATTTCTTGTAATGTCAAAACTTGAATTTGTATGTGAAATGGAAATGTGCTTTTCACTTGCCAGCTCAATTTCTTTCATTTTAATTTGAAATTCCTTTTCATCCTTCTCTTTTTGCATCTGTACGTTCATTTGTTTTTTTTGAAACTCCAATTGTATTTGTTTATCTTTTTCCCTCTCCTGTCTCTCTCTCTCCTCTTCTAATTGTAATTGTTTATCTTTCTCCCTCTCCTGTCTCTCTCTCTCCTCTTTTTCAAATTGCAATTTCATTTGTTTATCATTCTCTCTTTCCTTCTCTTCAAATTGCAATTGCAATTGCTTCTCTTCTAATTGCAACTGCAATTGTTTCTCTTTCTCTCTTTCCTCCTTCTGAAGCTCAAGCTTCCTTAACTCCAATTTCATCTTGTATTTCATTTTTAATTCCATTACTTTTATGTCAGAGTCTGATACCGACTTACTGACCAAAGCCAAAACACTGTTATCAAGAACATTCTTCTCTGCCAAATATTGAATCAAAATATTTTTAATTTCTTGTTTCGTTAAGGAAGATTTTGCTTCAGAAAGATCGTATTTTCTGGCAGGTTCAAGCAACTTATCTTTTTTCAGACTATCCAACTGTTCCTGAGTAGGACTAGAAAGAAAAGTCTCCACTTTTAATGACATTGTGAATGAAAGCCTGTTGTTTTCACTAAAGATTTTAAACAAAATGTAAAATAGTACTTGGGATTTAAAAACTAGGGGAATTTAAATTTCAAAAAACAATTTTCTGAAATATTTTAGCCAAAATTCAAATATCCCAAGGATGAGGCCCCAATTTTCTCGTTACATGTAGACTCGTACAACTGTAACAAAAGAAAAGGGTGAAGTCAACAAGCTTTGTATATTTCAACAAAATATTTTATTTCCCTAGAAAACAATGTAAAAATAGGAAATAGGACTTACGGTTTGTGAATATAATCCAATAATTAATCCTAAAGTTGAAAAATATAAGTCCTTTCACTAAACAGTTCTAATTGAATCCGGGTTCGAATCTCGATAAAATTCCAATATGGAGGCGATGACGTTAGATTAAGTCGTTGTACTGGTGGTAACAGATTCTAGATTGAATCACAGTTTATAATGTTTCTGTATAGAATTCCAGAATAAATTTCCACTGAATTTCTTTGTCCCAGAACTTTTATAAATATGAAGTACTTGTTTTGTTTTCTAGAGAATGAATTATTAAATTCCAAAAAATAGATGAACTTCAAAAACAATCTGGCTTCAACAATAAAACACCTTGAGCTCTGAGGTGTAAAAATTATGACTGGACAATCTACTAGCAAAATTGCTGTTTTAAGCCTCGACTTTAGATCACATGGTGGCTCACATGACAGGCGACATGACCACTAATTTGAACAGCACAATAAAAAAAATGCCAATTATCATGTAAGCAAGAATAGCGCTATCTAAGAATCAAATTTTCACGCTGGAAATGAATAATAAAAAAGGTTGTTTACAATCATAGCTAACAAATGGGGCCAAAAATGACCTTGGTAATAGCCAATCATTTAAACTCAATGTTTACAAGATCTATGAACCAGGGTGAGCTAAAAATAATGCTAATGTAATACCTTTTACATTCTATTCAGGTCAAAACAGAGACTCTATTTACTGGGAAAAATATCAAATCCAGTAAAAATTATCATTACAATAAAATGTAATGAAACAAAATTAAAATAAAAATAACAAAATTTAAAACTAACATACAAGTAATGTAGCTTTTCTCAATGATTATATATCTGTCTTTTGTAATTGACCTTAGTCCAAACTCAAGTTAATGGTCTACCTGACCAGTGACATTTATTTTGTAAGCAACATAATCATAACTAATATTTCTCTATGATTATAGATTAAATATTCAGATCTTAGTTAATGGAAGTAAACATGTTTACTTGACTCTGAGTCTAGGACATTAAGTTTTTCACTTGGAAATTCCTAAACTTGTTGACAAGTTTGAATTTTTTATCCAGGAGACTGACCAACTTCCTGACTTTAATATTGTGCCTTAGCTTTTTATATCAATGATGCTTACTGGGACAATTACTCATTCCTACCTTAATATCTAAATGTGGAATCAGTCTTATTGCTGTATTCAGTTTTTAATTTGGGTAGTTTTATTTCTTTAAATTATTCTCTGGAATTACAAAGTTATCATTGGTACTTCTTAGACTATATCACTAATTTGAAATTATATTGAATTTAGTCAAGGACATTTTGGATTATATTATTGTGATACATCAAAAGAGTATTAACACATCGACACATTCCAGACCATTGGTACATTAACACATTTGAGACTGCATGCACATCAATACATTCAATATTGGAATTTATTTGGAACACCACTAGAATTCATTTGGAACTCTACATTTGGACTTGTGATAGAAATTTTAGGACTATTTGTGATTTAATTCACAACACTGTAATTTTTTCAAAATTTTCCCTTTGCATTCTAATGAAATAAACTATTTGTTGAATTTGACAAACCTTTTTGGGTTTTGTTCATTTCTGTTACTTAGTTTAAGATCATAGAGTTGACCGCTCCTGTGACCTGGTGTTTAGAGTGTCTGCCCTGGATGCGGGAGGTCACTGGTTCAAACCCTGGCTGAGTCATACCAAAGGCTTAAAAAAATGGCACTAATAGCTGCCTCACTAGAACTGGTCGGCCTGGTGTCAGGATAATGTGAATGTGACTGGGTGAGTCATCGTGCTACATGTCTGCAGCATGATGCCCCACTGCTGAACATCACTATACACTGCCACACTGCAGACATCGTAGTGATACGACTGAAAAATTGTTAAAGCTATGTTAAAATCCAAATTACACACACTCACACACACACACACACACACAGATCATGGAGAGTGTGTGTGTGTGTGTGTGTGTGTGTGCACGTGCATGCATGCATATGTGTGTGTGTGTGTGTGTGTGTGTGTGTGTGTGTGTGTGTGTGTGTGTGTGTGTGTGTGTGTGTGTGTGTGTGTGTGTGTGTGTGTGTGTGTGTGTGTGTGTGTGTGTGTGTGTGTGTGTGTGTGTGTGTGTTCCCTTATGCTTGTGCAGATGTTCTGGGCTTGAGACTTTGAATTTCAGAATAACTCAGTTCTTTAGTGTCAATCCAAATTCATCACATTGTGCAGTATATACTGTATATGTTGTACCTAATAGCTAGAAGGCCTCAAGGTCGATTAGTTTTGTAACTGAGTTACCTTCTCTAAATAAAGTCATTATTATGAGAACTGTTCTAATTTGGTATTAATTAAACTGGTTAGTAGGGAATATATCTCAATTAAGTGGAAATCTTTCAAGAGAAAAGGTCTAATTGCATTAACTATGTTTAATGGAGGGTATGAAAATGTCTAATTGTGTTAACTATGTTAATGTTATGGCATGATAATGTCTAATTGCATTAACTATGTTTAATGGAGGGTATGAAAATGTCTAATTGTGTTAACTATGTTAATGTTATGGCATGATAATGTCTAATTGTATTAACTATATTAATGTATGGTATTATAAGCTTTGTTGATGCATGGTCAGATTTTGATTAATGGTTATTAAAACTTTGAAATGGTAAAAGTGAAATCGCATGCAGCTAAAAGAAATTTAGATTGGATATTTCTTTTTCATGAGTCAATTTTCAATCATTCTAACATATTCAGAGAAGTATTTTTAAAAGTGTTGTATGGTTTAAGTTATATCATCATTAACAATTGTGTTAAACTGAAACTTAAGTTTTTATTTTATCTATTATCATCATCATCATCATCATCATCATCATCATCATCACCATTTCTATTCACCATAAAGAAAATATAGTTACAGTTGTGTAAAATTAAACAGCTTACTTGAAAGTGAAGTATGATTGTAAATTAATAATGCTTAATATACAGGTAATGAAAAATATTTCATTAAATATGACAGTGTTATAGACCTGTTTAAAAAATTTAATTATATAAAGAAAGGAAGAAATAATTGGTTGGTGTAATCAAGATGCAAAGGAGATACATCATTATGGAGAATAACTTGTACATCAATGTGAAATGACTGGGTACATGATCATTATTGGCAGATAGGGATTGGATAAAGGTTTAAGAAAATTTACATGAATATATGATAAATCAACCACAACAAAAGATTGTGTCTTACCTGACACATGTTGTACAAAATATATCATCTTTTGACATGGATTTTTAGATTGGATTCTATACATATGACCCACATAATTGTCCCTCAATTATATGGATAAGCTAGAACAGAAGATTCTAATTGATGCTGGATGTACAGTAGTGATACATATGTAACATAGAAAAAAAAGGAGTCATATTTTATCCAAAATGTCAAAATTCTGTTATCTCCAAATGTAGATACAATTTTAAGTTACAAGGAAATGAATGTATCAGAATTATTTGTATTTATTATCATGATGCAGCAAATTCAATAAGAACAGTTGATAAAAAGCAAAATTTAGCTGAGACATTTTCAAAGAAGACTTCTTAAAAATCAGTCTTGGTTTGACAGAGATTGTATTCCTGCTAAAAGCAATGTTTTAAGATATGTAATACAGTTCAGAATTGTATGCTAGTCAGTAAATTATTAGTGGAAAAATGTTAAGAATTATTAGGTAATGTATAATGATGTAAGAGCATTTGAGAAGTCTTCAGAATGACCTGTGGGTGTATGCTAAGGTTGTGTTTTATTGCCTTGACTCTTTTTCCTTATTTTTGAATGGTCTGAAACCCTCCTGGACAGAAGGAAATGAGAGTTTTTATACAGACATTAGATTAGAAATTCTAGTGCTGTATGAAGATGGTTTATCTTTGCTGACACTGTGAATCAGTTACAAAACATTCTCAACAGACTGCATCAGTATTACTTAAAGTTGAAATTAAAAATAAATATGGAAAAAAAAGAATATTTGTGTTTCACAGAGGTGTTAATAAAAGAAGTTATGGTCTTTTATGAATAGTGGTATTGTCTTCCTACGTGAAATGTTTCTATGGAGGTAAAGATTGAATCATATTATAAAGACCTAGTATTCATATTTTTTAACAAATCATAATGTATCTGTAAAAATAATGTAGCTTTGGAAGCATTGAAGACTATGCATTTTTGAAGTGAAGTCTTTCAAAATTTGGTAAAATACATCTACTTTGTATGTTTGACTTGAAGTTAGCTCCCTGGTTTAACTTTGGGCCTGGTGTCTGGTCATTTTATGATGCCAATGATCATTTGTCATGTTGTAAACATATTCTTGATATATCTAAGTCTACTCCAATTGCATTGGTATATAATCAGCTAGAACTCATTAGTATGCAGAATATTAGATACAAGTGTATTTTTAAATACTGATTTTGAATCTCAATAATTGCAAAAGACATATTTCCTAAACAATGTTACAATTTACAATTAAAGATGGCAATAAAATTGTGATTCCTGGGGTAGTAATGTTACATGCTTTTATTTAAATATGGATTCGACAGTGTTTGGTGTAGTTAAGGGGTGGAAGATAAAATATATTTCTTGAAATGTTTAATCAGTGATCTAAAGATATATTTGGACAAATATTTTCTGAGAAGATTGAGTCAATGGAAATTTATTTCTATGGATCATTAAAGATTAGACTTCACACATAAAAAATGTATAGAAATATGTTTGGGGTTTTAGATTTTTATTACATAATCACCATGCTCAGAGTGGGTAATTTGCAACTCAGAGTTAATAACAGGAAGATATGAAATATTCGTTGTGAAGAAAGATGGTCTGATTTGTAATGTTAATATTGAAATTAAATTTCATTTTTAAAAGTTACTTGTCTTCTGTATGGAGAATTATTAAAACAAAGTATTTACCTTCTTTATTGTACAAAAATCAAACACTTTAAAAAATGTATGACTTAAAGACAAAAAGAGAATAGACAAATTCTGATGATTAAAGAATTACAGATTTAGTAAACTGTTTTATCATTAACTCCTGTTACATAAACTTTTGATACAATAATATAAAAAAGTTCTATTTTGCAGCTTTTAGGGTTTGGGTTTTCTATAATTTATATTGTTTGATCATTGTGTAACATTTTTTTATTTCACCTAATTTGAAAAAACTACCCCAAAAAATTAACTGAATGTATAATGTATTCAATAAACACTTGATGTTCTCCCATTACGCATAATAACACCTTTTGTACAATATAATGTCGGGATTTGTATCATGGGCCAGTAGCCTGTATTACAGATAAATACATTTATTATTAAACTCAACATTATACCTTTATTCTGTCTGATATTTCAGTCTTAAAAAACAAAATCAGTTAAACTTTCTATTTCTAAATACCGGGTACGATAACTGTTAATAGATTGTGGGAAGTCCGGTATTCATTTTTTGGTTTCCATTTTAATCGTGTACGATTCTTGCAAAGGGAAGTTACTCTTAAAACTTATGAGAGAAAACACATGGCGAAATGTTGTGCTGCTTTTTAAAAAACATGAATTCAAGTCTTTGAATATCAAGTTATCAGTATAATAAGGAATAATGAATATTGTGCCCTGTGTTAAATGGATCAGGCGAGGAGTCTCCAAATCTGTCCCAGACAGAGTAAGAAGTCGAACTACTTATTCATGGGCTCGTATCATGTACTACATAAAAGTACAAGTATTTTTTTTTATAGTACCAGTATGACTGATACGTGGAACGATACGATCCCCTGTGCACCTGATCACTGTTGTACTGTGTGTGTATAAAAAAGCTTTATATTATTATAGTCTACTATTGGTACTGTGCATCTGGTAGTCCTACATGTAAGACGTAGCACATATTGTTTTTGTTTTAGTGCTACGTCTTACAACCCAAATAACGGCCTTGCATAGCGTGTTCCGATGTCGTTGACATCGGAACGAGTAGTCAAAGTTTCAGGAATATCTCACACACTTGGCAGTCTATATCGACACTCTTCCACTAATTTATGTGTAATTAATATACTTACTATGCTGTCTTTGTCCTAGTGGAATGAAAATATGACACTAGCAAATGTTCCGTCGACATACATTTGAATTTGTTGCAATGCGACGGTAGTTGATGTATGCCGAAGTATGTTCAAGTAGGTCATGTGGAGGATATATTTCTTGAACAAAACTAAACGTTGCTTATAGTTCCAATAGGCATAATATATTTTTTATTCGTTTCATTAAAGAATAATATTTCAACCTAACCCGATTTTGGCATTCCCGGCTTTCATCGCTTTCCAGCCAACTGAAATGTAGGCCAACGAAACTTGAAAACGGGTCTATTTCTTTTGTGAGAATTTGAATTTATTAGAGAAAAGACATCAGGGTAAGTAAAGTCGGACAAAAACATTATAACTATACTTTGTAGAAAAGCGTCATTATTGGTTGCCAGTTGTGTGTGATATTCCAGAAAATTTGACTTTCGTTACACTGTTAATCGACATCAAAACACGCTACACAGCGCCATTAGTCAGGCAGTAAGACCCATCACCCACCCAGAAGAAAAATATCGGGGTGTTGGGGCTTACGTTGTAGGACTGTGCATCTGGTGTCTCATCATAATGACATTAATGTACCGCGAAGCATGAAAAAATCAGTTCATAGCAAATATTGATCATGTTAGCAGTGAAAGGTATCAGTTTGATTTTCAGAACATTCAGCATATGTGATTAACAAACAGCACTTTTTAAAAACTCAAATACATTAAAAGCTAGTCCTACAATGGAAGAAGACATCTCCTCTGATATTTGTGGGGTTTTTGTTGGAGGGGGTCCTTTGGTCGCTGTCTTAGTGCCAAAATAACAGTGCTGTGTTGCGTTTTCTGAGGTTGACTAACATCAGAATGAAAAGTCAGATTTTCAGGAATATCTTAACACACTTAGCAGCGCATATCAGTGCTTTTCTACAAATTAAAGTCATATTGTTTTAGTCATACGTACTCTGATGTCTTTCTCTAATCAAATTTTTGCACAAACAAATGGAGGTATTTTCAAGTTCTGTTCACCAACATTTCAGTTGGATGGAATGTGATGGAAGCAAGGAATGCCAAAATCAGATTAAATCGAATTATGTTTCTTTAATGAAACAAACAAAAAAGATTCAAATACTGAAAAAAGTGTTTAGATAGCGTCGTTTTGTTCAAGATACGTATCGTCCTTTTAACCAATTTTGGCATTCCTGACTTCAGTTGTTTTGTTTTGTATTGGAGCATATGTAAAAAGGTGTCACAAGAAGTAGACTTCTCTGAAATGCACCACACCAGGTGAGTTAATATATGCATATAAGGGGTCATCTGGTTGAAAGCATACCAAGAAAAGTAGTAGGGAATGTACAGTGAAGAGTATTCCTGGTCACCAACACTGTTGGAATGCAATCAGTTCTTGATTATATTTTAATCATTAAATTGCACATATACTTCATTTTATATATTAGCCATTTTAAAAGTAACACCTATATCTTTATGGCGTTGTTTCACATGTAAAAGAAAACTTGCAAATATATATTGCTCACTGATCAAACTATTTATTTTTCAGTATCCCATTCAAATGATGTTTCCTTTCTTTTATATATGTATAAATAAAATGTAAAATAATTAAGGTTCAAAGAAGACTTTCAAGAAAATAAAATCATATAGTACTCAGAAAGTATTTTTTAAAACTCTTGTTGATTAAATTATGATTACTTGTTATTCAAGAATGATTTCTGGTTACTCATGATCACTTAAAACTCAGTAATTAGTTCTAGATGATTAAAATTACTGATTTTGTTTACTTAAGCCCTGTGAGTAAACAGGAGTGGATAGTACAGTAACATGTATATATGTCTTGATTCAGTCTTTTACAAAATAGTCATTTTAAAATTGCCACTGAAATGGACAAAATTATCCGTAATCTGTGTGGTACTGTAAAGCTTCATGTAGAGTTTGTAACATTATGTCTTTCTTTCTCATACAGGTTAAATTGGATAAAGATGAATTAAAGAGAATAATAGAAGAAACAGAAGAGTAAGTTTTGTTGTAACATTCATAATCTTACTCTTGGAGTATCCGAAAGCAGAATCATTTATATTTATTGCATTAATGATGGACAAAATATGAAAATATTAAGAATTTATGTGGTAGAATTCTAAAGTTCAAAAAGAAATTGCATGAGGTTCTGTTGATTTTTATCTCATTTGCTAATAGACCAGAAAAACATATGGAATAGCCTCATGTTCATTGTGCATTGTTGGTTTATCATCTGTGTCCATCCATCCAATAGCACAAGCTTATTTCTACTCCTTCTAAACTACTTGGAGTATTTCCATGAAACTAAACACACACATTAATCCCAGGGGGTATAGTTGGCCTTAAATGAAAATGGTTCTGCTTAGATACCCAATATGGCCACAGCAGCTGCCATCTTTAAAATTGTTCACTTTGTCCACCTGAATGAATAAACATATCTACATGAGCTTTTCACTAAAATACTTCTTAAGATGTCTGTTGGTCCTAGATGAAAATTGTTCCAATCTGATGTCTGCCATCATGACAATCATCTTGAAATATTTTTTTTTGCCACATCTCCAGAATGGATGGTCATATTTGACACGAGTTATGCACTAAAAGACTTCAATGATGTCTGGTTAGTCCTAAGTGAAACTTGGTGTAAATCTTACATCCAATCTGAACACCACAGCAGCTAATTTGAAAATTTCTTATTGCTAAAACTATCAAAGATATTTAATCATTTGGCAGTTAAAAGGAAAGAATTCTTGGAAATTCATTTTGATCAGTAGAGCGTTAATCCCTTTGAGTGACTCTTGATCATTTTCAGAATCCTAACTTCCATGGTTGGAAATTTGGAAGTCACATATCACAAGTCTCATTATTGTAGTATTAGCAAGCTCATATAATAAACTTGCCTTCCCAGTGCTAAAAAATCTGATAGCCCAACGACTGGGGCCCCACTAATTTTAGATTGGGGTCGTCCTGTGTTGTAAGTGATGTGCCTGTTGGGCTTGTTGAAAAAAATTTAATTTGCCAGAGAAAACTTTCGATGCTGCTGTTGAAATGTGTAAATGTATTTTCAAGATATTAACATACCTGCCATTACACACTGCAGTCTAAATCAGATCACCACCATCCTACATGAAATTGAGATCTGATTTTAATCAGATTGAAGCATGGCATGGCATGTTAAAAATATGATTTTGTACTCCCAAACCCCATGACAGGGTCATGTTTTGAGAAAACATAATTTTCAGTAGTCTTAAAAAAAATTTGTAAGAAAATCCACCACTTTCAATATTTGCCCGTTACATGTAGTGTGTATAAACGGTAAACAGTCATGATTGAAGTTGTTGTAAAACATCCCTTGGGCAGTTTAAATAGCAGCAATTAAAGGCAAAGAGTAAGGTATAAACCACCATTTCACATATTACTTAATTGGCTGACAATAGCTAGTGATATGCATTTGGAGACTGCAGTGGGTGAACCCATTGTGCTGATTTTCATAGGTAGGATCAGGAAGTGGAACAACCCATTATAGGTAAATCAAAGAGATGCTAGATGCGTGTACAAGAACAAAAGTTATTACATATTATTGCTTTGAATTAGAATGTTTAAGCCATGTGTATTATATTTTTGACAAGTTTGTGAACAGCAGCAATGTTTCTTTGAAGTCAGATTTGACTGCATGTATAGAATGCAAAGCATGATCATTTCATTTGTCGGAATAGTGTTCGAGTGTGATTCACTTTTGAAGCTGATTTAGGAAGCAATTAGCTATAAAGCCCAACAAAAATAAATTTCAGAACTCTTGGTTGATGGAGTTTTACATTGTGAAGCGTGGCAGCATAGCGATGAACACTAGTGAGACTTGCTTTACCTTCAAACCTCTTTGAACCCTATTGAATTTATATTCAAATTGTAGCTATTGCAACATTGTGTGACAATATCAAAAGAGGGTAATTTTTGCAGATGTGGAAACTGGAGTCTGGGCTGGTGGAATTTCAGTTAGGGCTTGTGAGTTTATTTGAGTCACCAGCCCGAGGCCTGTGTCTAAAAAAAATTCTTTGAGCACTGTTTCCTGTCAAAACATGAGAGAAATATTCCTACTTTGAAAAAATTTAACTAAACAAAAAATTATGTGATACACTCCAGACCTTAGTTTGTTGTATTGCTGGACACTTTTTGGCAAGTGTGATGACTTAGGTATGTACTCAGGTAATGTAAGATCAATAAATAAAAGATTGACACAGTAAAAAAATGGACAGAAAAAGTTAACATTTTTTGGTCATATTTGTAAAGTACATCATCAAGTGTCTTGTTATTTTGGACCCACCAAGTTCCCACACTGATGGAATAAAACAAAAGATTCTCAGATGTTTCAGGTTTTGCATAATGTTGATATTTTCTGTCATTGTTAAACCCTCAGAAATGAAGTTTGGGGTGGTATAATGGATTCAGCTTTTATGTCTGCCCAGCACATGCTTGTTTACTTAATATCTCATGAACCCTTCGAGGCATCTTTATGAAAATCTAGACTCCATGCCCTATGAAAAATGGATTTGATCTGAAAAGGATTTTAAGACTTGTTTCCATCTTTATTACAAATTGTGTCCATCTTTGACACTCTTATGCAGTTATTATCTTCTGAACCATCTGAGATGTGTTTATGAAATTTGGTGTGAAGTACATTTGTATTATAACAAGGTACTGCAGATACTATGAACCGCTGAGAGAGTGGTGGGTGTTACGGTGAAGTTGTTTACATTTGTAACAAGCACAGTGGAGAGAATTTTGGAATACCCCTATATTACTTTCATGTAGTGTGGCTGAAATTTCATTGCATATTGTACTTGTGGAAAATGTACATGATATATGCACACAGCTAACCAAAATGGCTGCTCCCATGTGCTTGAAAATCAGCCTAAATTTGTCTAAAGTACACGGTCTTTAGCAGTTATTAAAATAGGGACATGGATTTTGCCAGACTAGATAATACCAGCTTCTGAAAGTGCAGTGCATGAATTACAAAATATATTTTAAAAATTTTTAAAAAGTTATTGGTGCTTTGTTTTACAATTTTTCATCAAATGTCCAGGAAGTGAAAATTAACAAATGGAGCAGTTTTTTTTATATGTGCACATCGGAATTAAGGCCAAGCTGTATACTCTACAATCTAAATTACTTTCATCAGTCATACAACAAAATAAAGGGAATTTAAAGTTCTTTTCACAATACCTAAGATATGCATGGTCTTTCTTAAATAGCCAGTATAACCAGTGAGTAAAACCTGGAAAATTGTTTTTCTTTAAAAATCTAACCTTACACTAAAACAGAACTGTAGAGTTCCACCATATTAGATTCTTCTTTGCAAGATTAATACTTTTAGAGTTTTCTCCACATTTTTTTTAAAATTGTGTTTAACCTTTTGAGGTATAAAATTTGGCATGCTCCTGTATCATGACTAGACAAAATGTCTTCTAAAATAATTGGCTTTGATGAGCATTTTATGTGTTGCCCCCATTTAAAACAAAAATGTGTCCATTAATCTATTCATCACATCTTTTGTTTAGTTTTGTTGATTTTAATGCCATTTTTAAGCACATGATATGTAATACGTGGCAGCTAGTATATTTTGGTTGAGGAAGAACCTCAGAAGAAGCAGCGATACACAGGAAAGCTACTGTCAAATTTTCGTACATACCAACATTGGTAGAGCCAAGACTCGAACTCATGCAAACAGGAGAGATGTGTGTGTGTGATTTGTAAAGGCTAGCACCATTTAGATCACTTTGCTTCCTAGGGCCCCACCATCGTACTCTTGACAGTTAACATCTTTCAAGCTGTTCAAACTGTCTTTATGAAATTTGATGTGTGCATTTATATTATAATGAGTGTATGTCACATGTAAGAATGGACTTTGTTAATTATTTCTTTAGAGCTGAGCTGGGAGGTTTTGGTCCATAAGCACTTGCTTAAATGACAGATCGAGTTGTTTTAGCTGTACCGGTCATTGACCTGAAGAGTTTATGGGATGATCTGTTGTCTATCATCTGTCATCTATCTGTCCATTAGCGCATGTTTCTTAGGTTACCATGAAACTCCATTCATCCAATGGTCTACTTGGCCTTTCAGACATTCAGTATGGCCACTCTGGCAGACATCTTTAAAATTTTGTTATTGCTACTCCTTCTGAATTGATGGTCATATCAACATGGGGTTTTACTCTAAGATCTTATGATGTCTAGTTGGTGCTAAATGAATATGGCAACTGCCATGGACTGCATGAGAAGCTTTTATTGCTACTCCTTCTAATTGGACCACTCTGGTGGCGTAAGTAGTTAGAGTTCACCTCAGATGCAGGAGGTCATGGGTTCGAACCCCAGCTGATTTATAAAAATGGTACTTGCAGCTGCCTCGCTTGGTGCTCAGAATTAAGAGGTTAGTGGTAGGACAGGTCATCCTGGTGTCAGGTTAATGTGACTGGGTGAGACGTCATGCTAAATGTCTGTGGCATGATGCCCCAGTGCTAGGCAATAAATTGCCACAATGCAGATATCATAACAATATGACTGAAAATTGTTAAAGCTATGTTGAAAATCTAAAACACACACACACACACACACACACACACACACACACACACACACACACACACACACACACACACACACACACACACACACACACAAAACCATACACACACTCTTCCTAAATGAAAAGAAACATTGTCATGGTATTTTCACCAGATGACAATTTTTAATATCTAGTGGGTCATAAATGAAAATGATGCCTATCTGATGTCCATTGCAGCTGCCACAGTGACCATCTTGAAAATCGTGTTAACGCTACTTCTCCAGAATGAAAAGTAATACTGTCATGGATTTTTGGTGAGAAGATTTCATATGATGTTGGTCTGAAATGAAACTTGTACCAATCTGATGGCCAGTATGGCCACCATCAACCATTTTGAAAACATTGTTATCACTACTCTTTCTTGAATGGATGGTCGTTACAGCATGTTTTTCATTTTACTAAACAACTTGTCCTAAATTAAAATGGTGCCTTTCAGTAGGCATGCCACAATGGTCATCTTTTAAAATCTCACTATTTTTCCAGAAGGATGGCTATATCAACATTGGGTTTCCACTGAAAGACTTATTATGACGTCAAGTTGGCTTTAAATGAAGATGCTGCTGAACTGACTTCTAAAATGGCTGTCATGATGACCATCTTGAAAATATTGTTAACATTACTTCTTGTAGATGTCTGGTCATATTTACATTGTGCTGTCACCAAAAGACTTATGGGTCACCAGGTGGCCATGTGATCTAAGGCACTTGCCTTTCCAAATGACTCACACATCTCACCTCTATTTGTATGAGTTCGAGCTCAATCAGCATTGGTATGTAAGAATGCTTGTTTGTAGCTTCCCATGAATTGGTGGTGTTTCCTGGATTCTTCCTCCACCAAATATACTGATCACCATGTATAGCAGGTGTTAAACCCCATAAAACCACATGATTTATTACGCTGTCTTATTGATACTAAATGGAAATGGTGCCAGTTTGAGTTTCAGTATGGTCTCCTTGGCATCCATCTTGAAAACCATGTTATACCATGCATTCCCTAATTAAACCTCCCCCCCACTCTAATTAACAGCCCCCCTCTCATTTTTTAAGAACAGAAAATTTGAAAGATGTAGTGTAAGACCTGTGCTTTTCAATACCCATCTGCTTCAGATCCATGATTACAACAAAATACTGTATCAGTCTCGGTTTATCACACTGTTACAATGTATAAAGTATTACCAGCATATATGTAGTGTAAACATGATGCAGTAGCTGGGTGGCAAGTTCAAAGACTTGCCAGTCCTACTTCAAACAGCTGCTGAGTGGGAACATGTGTTGATTGGTAGATCATTTTACCTTTGCTGATATTTGCAGTGACTGAATTCAGTGGCAGAAAGACCCCCAGATGTACATGTGGTCATTATAAGAGTACATCAAAAAAACTTTAGCTTTCATTATTGTGCTCAAATAAATGCCCCCCTCTCATTGGAAAATGTAATGCCCTTGGGGACATTCATTAAGGAATATATGGTAGCTACTCTGCTCTGCCAAAATGAGAAGATTTTAAAATGAGGTTTCCATAGGAAGACTTCTTAAGATGTCTTGTTGGTCCTAAGTGAAACTGGTACCAATCTGTTGTTAATTTGTCCACAACAGTAGCTAGTTTGAAATACTTGTGATCGCTGAAGAATGTCAGGTAGTTTCAACACTCTGCAGCTAAAAGGAAGAAATGGTATAATGTTGAATTCCTGGAAATTCCTTTCATCCAGGTAGAGCATCAGTCCTTTCAAGAGACTTGTTCTTTTTTGTTGTACCAATCTTTCTTACATCATGCCTTTACCAATCTGTCTTAAGTCACAGATTTTACAGCAGATACACACCATATTTTTTAAATTTTGATCCATTTTCCAAGAATGGAAATGGTGAGATGCTTGTGGAGGGATTTTAACATGAATATTGGGTTTACTGGTAGGGGTAGATAACTCTGGAAGGCATGGAAATAATAGCCTTTGCAGCAGATTGTGGGTGGTTGTTGAACATTGCTGCATAATGTTCCTTTAGGGGCAGTGAATTAGTCAACTAAATTGCTTTTATTATAGAAGACTTGAAGAAGGTGAAAATGAAGAGGAGGAGGAGGAAGAAGTTGGGGAATTGGATGAGAAGCATGTGTATATAAAATCAGAGAAAGGTGCCACTGCTGCTGTCAATAAGTCTGATGCTGTCAAGAAGGCCAAGAAGAGAAAGACAAAAGAGAAGATGATGGAGGAAGAGGAAGAGATTGTGAAAAAGTATGGATTGGAAGAATATGATGAAGAGGAAGGTATGTTGGAATTTATCGAAATTGTGGTCCATTCAGAGTGTATAGTGATTTACTTGAATACTTACAATATATATATATATATATATATATATATATATATAGAGAGAGAGAGAGAGAGAGAGAGAGAGAGAGAGAGAGAGAGAGAGCAGGCAATGGGGCAGCATCAAAATTATTTAAAAAATGCTTCTCAAAATTTTTATCATTGTACATACTGCAGATACTCACTTATAAGAAGAGACGAGCTGCAAAGAACAAAGATCCTGATCTGCCACTGCATAATGCACCAGATCAGGGTCTACTAATTACTCCTAAGAAACTGCATAGACCCATATCTGCCAGCACATTATGTGATGGCAGATCTGCATTTCTGCTGTTTGGACCTTACTTAGAAGCATTTATATGTGGTACATTCACACACCTAACCCCACCTTGTATGTAATGATGCAAAGATTTGTCAATATTTGATAGATGCTGTGTCCTCAACATGGACAGAAAATGAATGATGGTGCCATATGTTTTCTTTTAGGATGAAACTTATTGCTTTATTCAGTTTGAACATATAGATTAATAACTTAATATAATATATAGCCAGTTTTAACATTTGGATTAGAAAACTTTGGCAGAAATACAAAAATATGGTGACCAGAACTAAGACACATTGCCTAGTGTACAAAGGATATGCTAGGTTGATGCTAGAATTTCTCAGGCAGTTGCCAACTTTTGCCCTGAATTGGGTTTAAAAAATCTGTTAGCCCAATGCCTGAGGCTCCACTAAATCTTGATTTTACCACATGAGCATGCAGAAATTTTGAAATTGTTTGAAGCCCCATTGGTTGTGAGTCCTTCTTCTGTGGAAAGCGAACAGTGATTCAGTAACCAGTATCACAAGTGTAAGGTACTGACCATTTAATTTTTTCAGGATGGGGTGGGTATGTTAAAAAATAATAAGATATGTGGCTTTTTTGGGTGAATGGATTTTAAGTCAGGGCAAGTGATTTTTTTTTTTAAAAAACCACCAGCCCAGGACCAGTGTCTGAAAAATTCTTTGAACACTGGAGCAATGGAATAACAGTTGACATCAGGACCTGGAGAAAAACATTGCTTTCTGTGAAGTATTTTGAGAGATGAATAAACACATTAGACAATTTAGTATTCCCTTTGTTTATTTCTTTTCATATTTAAATCACAGCAATTTCAAAGTTGTCAGAATGATAGGGTCCTTTTATTAAAATCATTTGACTATGGCCTATGAAAAATTTCTTTGAGCAGTGTAGAAAAGACTGGCATTTACAATTATCTTGTTTACCAAAAAGGGGCTGCCCTATTAAAGTTCCTGTTCTGACTTCTATTCAGTAGTTGTCATTTCTCATTATTAATGGTTTTTTCTATTGTAATTCAGCTCTTTCTCTTGAAATTTTCTTCTTAAACTAATAAAAGTTTGATCATCTATCCTGTATTGGCCATTTGATAACTTTTTATCATCATTGATGATTTGGTGATTGCTGATGGCCACATAGATGTCCATGATATATCCATTTTTTTCTTAGTTTTGATTGTTTGGTATGCCCATATGGTAGTTATATCCATTAAGATGGTACATTGACATATTTTTCAGCCCCAAACCCACTGAAAGGGATTGGAAACCTTACATACTATGCTGATGAAGAAGATGATCCTTACATTACTCTGAAAGGAGAGGTGAGTTTACTGACCTTAGTTGTTGTTTTTTATTTACTTCAGTATTTTCACGACACCAAAAAAACTGTAGTTTTACTGCAGTATTTTCACAACACCAGTAAACTTTAGTAAGACTCCAGCTGCTTCCTATCAGCTCTCCTGTTTGCCTCACAACACCTTACTCATGGTTACAATGACATTTTCATTGCTTCATTAGACTTTCTGTGTTATGTACATGTAATTTAATTATTTGTTTGTTAGTTTTAAAAAAAAATTTATTCCATTACATGCTATTGTAAGGTAACTTTGTTGGATTTGACATTGTCGAGAAATTCAGTTCGGTTCAGTTCTGTTTGACCTGACTTTTTTATTTTACTGATAAACAACCAGTAGTAGAAACACTGTATCTAGTTGCTGACCTTGATTCAGAACCAGTAAGGGTTCTGGTAAACAATTTTTAAAAAAATTTTTTATTCATTCCCAGAGTGAGAACCATTGATTTC
Source organism: Megalonaias nervosa (assembly GCA_016617855.1). Lineage (NCBI taxonomy): Eukaryota > Metazoa > Mollusca > Bivalvia > Unionida > Unionidae > Megalonaias > Megalonaias nervosa. The sequence continues at coordinate 67,294 of JAECUM010093016.1, read as the reverse complement.
AGTTAAGGCCATTCTGGGAGTATATCATGATAAGCATGTAAAAAGCTTCTATTTTGTTCTGGAAGGGTGACCACGTGACCCTCATATGGGAATCTGTTTTGCGTCTTAAATTAGTGTATAACTGTTTTCTGGATAGAATTTGGGCATTCAGGCTCTAAACCATTGACACTTAAAGGTGTTTTGTTGTGACCAGTTTTGAGTTGAATTTTTATTTTATTGAATTTCAAGTGACCAGTTTGAGTTGAATTTTTATTTTATTGAATTTCAAGTGATTATTTTCCCTGGAAATACAAGTGCTCCTACAAGATTCTTGGACAAAGACATTCATTCAGATTTATTCAGAATTCAAACCTGGAATAATATTTTCTGTGATTCAACAAAGAACTGTTGACACAAAAGCACTTTGAAGGTTACAACAGACGTCATCACCTTCCATTTTAGATTTCCTCAGGACTTGAACTCAGATTCATTTAGGACTATTTAATAATACAACTTCTATTTTTTAATTCTTGGATTAATTTTGGATTTGATTCGTAAAACCATAAGTTCTTTTTCTCATTTTTACCTTGGTTTTCTAGGGAAATAAATTATTTGTTAAATTTTACAAAGCTTGTTGTCTTCACACTTTTCTGTTACGTTTTGTAAGAGCCTGGACACGTAACATCTGAATGTTCCACCAGACCACAAAACATCCTTTTATGCAGACATGTGACCATGTTGAAAGAACAGTCTATACACCATGTAACAGGGTCCACATTAAGCACCTGTTCAGGTGAAATAAACATCTCTTTACCTGTCATTTTGCCAAATGCAAAGAAAAAATGTCTTTGTCATTTCTTGAATCAATATTTTAACCATTTGCCAAAGAATGCTCTTGTATTCTGAATACATTATATCAACTCTTTGTATTTTTTCAGTTCAGTAAGCAATATATGACTATTTAAATGTATTCTCCAGCATTTTGATCCAGTATTCTCAAGCATTTTGGTCCAGTATTCTCAAGCATTTTGGCCCAATGTTCTCAAGCATTTTGGTCCAGTATTCTCAAGCATTTTGGTCCAGTGTTATCAAGCATTTTAGTCCAATATTCTCAAGCATTTTGGTCCAGTGTTCTCAAGCATTTTAGTTCAATGTTCTCAAGCATATTGGTCCAATGTTCTAAAGCATTTTGGTCCAGTATTCTCAAGCATTTTGGTCCAGTATTCTCAAGTATTTTGGCCTAATGTTCTCAAGCATTTTGGTCCAGTATTCTCAAGCATTTTGGCCCAATGTTCTCAAGCATTTTGGTCCAGTATTCTTCAGCATTTTAGTCCAATGTTCTCAAGCATTTTGGTCCAATGTTCTCAAGCATTTTGGTCCAATGTTCTCAAGCATTTTTGTCCACTTTAGTGTCATTTTAATGGTTATTTATGTCTGTCCCTAGGGAATTAAATGATAAAGCTTATAGGAGTAATAGTGGATACATTTGAAGCCAATAACAACGACAGGCAAATTATCACTCATAAGGCCTATAGATAGATTGCTAGTAAAGAAGTTTATTTCATATTTAGAGAGGGTTTACACCTATGACTTGTTTTCATTAGTATGATTATTTCTGGTTTACCAACTTTGCCAAAGTCATTCAATAGTTTTGCTGAATGAAACTGGGAAAACGTTTTAAAAATTTCATGAAGTTTAATGAGTTTTTCTTTGGTTATTTTGTTAGTAAAAGAGAACATTTAAAGTGGAATATTTACCTCTTTCCACTTATTTCTCCCTATTTTCCAACCACTTTACTATTTTCTTGCAGGGGTGAGTGTCTTTAAAGCATACAAAATAATATTATTCTTAAAATGGACCGTATTAGAATAACAATATCTTAATCCATGTACATTTGCCATTCACGTTGAAAAACTTCTGGTTGGAACTTAGTACCCTACTGGCCAGGATGAGATATTTTGCCTGCATCATTTAGGAATCAGCCACTTTTCTTTCTTGTTTTCTGTCCATGTTGTTTATTGCTTGTGTGAAATCTGAAATAATAACTAAAATTGCTGCCAATTCTCCTTGGGTATTCTTTGCCATCTTGTCTGAACTGCAAAACTAAGTTTGCAGAAAGTATTACATACTTGTTACAACTTTGTTCCAAATCTTTTGGTCATAAAGTTAAGGATGATTTAGCTGTATTCACAATTTATTGTGCTTGCATTCCTGTCCTGTAATTTGAAATTCACATGTCATGGAAGAGAAGGAAATCTCTATGGAATTGGTTAATAATAAATTCAGAAGGTGTTTGTACTGATGTTTGCTGCAAAGTGGACAAGAAATGTTTGTGAATGTAAATTATGTTTCTTTCAGCTGGACAGTGATGAGGAGGATTTTGAAATAAAACCCACAGACAATCTAATATTGGTTGCAAGGGCTGAGAAAGATGCATGCACATTGGAAGTTTATGGTAATAACGCTATTTGTTACTATTTGCTATATGCATAAAAATATATATTAATCCTTCAAGTTCACAGTTATGTAACATATTTGTAAATAAGTTTGAAAGAGAAATAAAGTAATGTGAACTGGTATTCTGTAAATTAAGTACATTTTTTTTAAAGAAAACAATATTGTGATTTTAAAATCAAGTTCTTGAGCAGTGGTTAAATTACAAGAAGTTTCCTCCAGATACATTGGGAAAATTGTTATGACTATTTGGCACAAGTAATTTATGAAAGTGAATGGTGTAGTTCTACTTTAATAAATATTTTGCATTACATGTTTTGACTTGTACTTAAGCTGAATTTTGAACCTTGTGCCAGGTACTTATTTTTGGGTTTAATTTCTAATTATACTCTTTGGTGGCAGTATCCATTTAGATGCCAACAGGGTCTCAGATAGTTAAATAGCTTAGTCTCACCCTGAAGGTCCAGATAAAAATTCCTGACAAATACCATATATGGATCTATGGTAACATGCCCACGTAGTACTTGTTTGGTCATGGATTTGATCTTTGGTTCTGGCACTTGCAAGGGTATGTAGATGTCCATCTGAAATAAGGGGTTTCTCCAGGTTTCCTGGTTTCTACCACCCCAAAGATGACCTCACACGGACATTCAAGCCATGTATAATATCTGATTGAAGTTGTAAAATTGACACAAATGCAGTATATGCAATGGAATTAAGTTTAATATCTGATATCATAATTTGAACATTTCAATTTTTTTAACCTCCTCAGAAGTGGGTGTTGTTTACGAGTGTTTGGTTTTATTATCAAATGTCATTCAAACCTTTAATAGCTTGTAGGGTCCTAGGGATATTTACATCTTACAAATATTGAATGTACCTTCCAAACCCTCCTAGTGTTATTTATGGAATCACCTTAATATAAATTTTTTTAAAGAACTTCTCAGAAAAACAATTAAAAGTACAATAATAGCCAAAATTGACCTAATCGTAGCGAATTTTGGTATTCATTGAGAATTTAATTCATAATTTTGTCTCTTATTTCCAGTGTATAATGAGGACTTAGTGAACTTGTATGTCCATCATGACATTATTCTGCCATCATTCCCTCTTGCCTTGGAGTGGATGAACTATGACATAGCTGATGGTAAAGCAGGTCAGTTACATATTCCATAGCTGCTGGTCAGTCACTTATTCCATAGATGATGCTAAAGCAGGTCAGTCACATATCCCACAGCTGATGCTAAAGCAGGTCATTCACTTATTCCATAGTTGATGGTAAAGCAAGTCAGTCACTTATTCCATAGCTGATGGTAAAGCAGATCAGGTCAGTCATGTATTACATAGCTGATGGTAAAGCAGATCTGTCATGTATTCCATAGCTGATGGTAAAGCGAGGCAGTCATTTATTCCATAGCTGATGGTAAACTGGTCAGTCATGTATTCCATAGCTGACGGTAAAGCAGATCTGTCATTTATTCCATAGCTGATGGTAAAGCTGGGCTGTCACTTATTCCAGAGCTGATAGTAAAGCAGGTCAGTCTTGGTATTCCATAACTGATGGTAAAGCAGGTCAGTCACATAATCCATAGATGATGGTAAAAGAGGTAAGTCATACGTTCCATCAGTGTCAGTAAAGCAGGTAAGTGACATATTCCAAAGCTGATGGTAAAGCGTGACAGTCATGTATTCTGTAAATATGAAATTTATTAACATTTTGAATTGTATTATATGCCTTTAATGAGATCATAGCTTTATGAAGCTCTCTGACAATAAGATTTCACATTTACCTTGGTTTGTCATAGCATTATGAAGTTTGGGAGAAATTGAACATAAAATGATGCATTTGTGACTTACGTGGAAAATCTGTGTACTCTGAAGTAATTGTGAGATACATAAACAATTACTTGACCAAAATGCCCATTTCTTTGTTTATTTGATTAGAGAAGTTACATCTTCAGCTCATGCAAATTTTATGAACATTATTGATACTCATTCAACTATTATTTTTATGGGCAGTTAGTGACAGGATATTTTTTCCATACTTTTCTATGTAATGCCTCTTACTTGGGGGTAAGAGTTGCAAAAAATGCACACTGGCCTATACATTATTTGTCTGATTTTTTATTGCTTGAATACTTTGGTATGTGCAAAAATAAATTTTAAAAATGTAAATACTCCAACATTTCCAATATGATAATTTTTAAATGACATATTGTATTATACAGCAAGTTTCATAATGCTGCTCATATATATATATATATATATATATATATATATATATATATATATATCTATATATATATATATATATATATATATATATATATATAAAGACAAAGTTTTAATGTCTCTATATCATATTAGCCGTTATGCAGTAATGTGACAAGATTTGTTTCATGACCATTAACACTTAAAAATATTAACTTTATTAAATTTGATTTGTTAAATTGATCTATTGTTTTGGGGGGGGGGGTTGCAACTTTGCAACTCACTTACTAAAGCGGAAGCATAGTGGTCATGGTGACTCCCAATATTTTTACATTTATCTATTATTTTACATACCTGTGACAGAATTTGAACATCTTTGCCTTTTATCTTTTATCATATGGTACTTTATGTTTGCACTTACCTGGAAGGCTTTATGTTCATAACATTTGTTGCAGTCCTAGATATTTACATTATTAGAGCTTTAACTTTTAATCCACACAATATAGCCATTATTGTGCTTACATGCTGTTAAATTCCTAATACATAGATTGAGTATCTTGGGTTTTACTCTCAGTGATTATTAACAGCATTAACATCATTTTCTTAAGGATACACATTTTAACACAGTCAGTGAAATATAATTTTTGGAATAATAGCTCTTAATGCGTAATTGCATGTGTTATATATATATATATGTATGGATGGACGGACGGACACTGGGTTCGAATCTCCGTAAAATTAAAATTCTCTAACCTGTATGATAATATTATTTGTATTAAATTATTAATTCTGCCTACTGTTATCAAGCATTCTTCTATAGAATCCAGGGATAGCACTTTCTGTTCTGTTTGGTATATATTTATAATTCTTTGTAATAAAAAATCCTATATACCTTGATTTCTTTCATAGGAATCTGGAATGACTGTGTATATATATATGAGAATTAATTACTAGGTCGTCATGCAAGTGTGTCTGCTACACACGAGTTCATATAACACCTATTCAGTGCCATCATTTTTTGGTGATGCGTGCTTAGTCGTGACGGGATATGGGCTGGTGTGTGCAGGCAAGGTGATGGGTGTCATTTTGTATCTATATATATATATATATATATATATATATATATATATATATATATATATATATATATATGTGACTGGAAAAGGGATTTTTCAAATTATGGCACATACTTTTAAATTATCACCCCAACCTCTAAATATCTGTTCATCAGCTTAGCAGTCAAAACTGTTTAAACAGAATTTTTTTCTCTCATGATTATTAAGGTTTTATTTTTGCATGATTGCCAGTATCTGATGTTTCAAATGCTTCAAAATTCTGCAGCAGGCAAACTAGACAGTTGTAGAAATGGTCTTAATGCCATCTTTATTATCTTCCCTTTTTCATGTTATATACACATAAAATATACTGTATGTTCTCACTTATAATATGAGACAAACTGCAAAAAAACAAAGATCCTGATCTGATATACAATAATGGTTCTGCAGATCAGGGTTTATGTTGTCTGTTCTATTGATTACTTCTAACAAACTGCACAGACCCAGATCTGCTGTCGCATTATGTGCAGGCAGATCTGGCTCTGTGCAGTTTGCATTTGGACTCATAAGCAAGTATATATGGTATGTAATATTGTCATTCACAAAACAATATCTGTGTTTCATCTGATTTGAAGGTAGTATTTGAAGACTTTTCCAGCTGGCCTATTTGTCAGCATGTCTAAATGAATTCATGCATTATTCGACTCGATTTTGGCATTTTAACTCTAATGGCAAGCTTTCAGGTTTTATACTTTGGTAGTGGGAACAAGGAAGTGATCATTTTAAGAGTGAGGGAGGGAGTTTAAAAATCATTGTAAACAAGGACCATTTTGAGGTGCATGATACCGTACAGTGAAATTCTTTCTTTGCCTTGAGAATTTTAAAAACTAAGAACCAAACAATTGCACCTATATGTGTATTTCTGTGTCTGGCATGAAAGCATGACAAAGATATTAAAATATATATAATTAATATGGAAATTTTTTAAATGTATACTTTACCAAATGTACATAATTATATATCATAGGAGTTTGATTTTTTTGGGTGCATGTGCACTACAGGTAATACAATAACCATTTTATTTTATTTTTTTAATTCTACTCGACTCGATCAACTTTTCTCTGATTTGAAGCAGCTGATGAAGGAAGTATTACAATTGTGGTTATTAACCTGATTTTCTTCCTTTTGCTAGGTAACTTTGTTGCTCTGGGCAGTATGGAGCCCACAATTGACATCTGGGATATAGACCTGGTAGACTCACTGGAACCAGTGGCAACCCTGGGGGCAAGGGAAAGCAAAGGGAAAAAGAAAAAGGTATGTACAGTCAACTCTGAAATTATGCAGGGAAATTTGAATTTCTGCATTTCATCAAGCCAGATTTATGTACAGTGAGCATTGTTTATTATGAATCAGTGTGGAGTATTAAATATTATTCTAATAAAGCAATTTCATCCTAAGCAGTGCCTGTTTAGTAATTATGTTTCATTGTTATAGTGCACTTGATACAGAAATGACTTTTATAATACTAAAGGCATCAATGAATTTAAATATTCAATATTTGTAGAACTCTTATCATGACACGTGATTTTCCTAAATTTTTGAATATAGGATTTTTTTAATTTTTAATGCCCACAGTGTTTAGAGGACAAAGTGTGAAGAGAAAAATGTTTTAAATGATTTGATTCACAGCTTTGCTAGATACTCTTTTAAGCATTGGTCTGTATTTGAGCTTCCATGAATAGTACCTCCACCGACAAACAGGTCCTTGTGTGTTATTTCAAATTTAGAAAATGGCTGTGGCATGGGTGCCATACCCCACAAAACAACACTGTAGGAGAACCATTCTGAAGGTAAAAGGCAATAATGGATTTAGTATTTATATTACTTAACATGCCATCTGTCTGCACAAGCCAATAGTGCCTGCTGGTACAGGTGTAAAGACAGTACCTTGTTGTAGTAGCCTAAATTTAGTCAAAGGGAGGTGCACACCATCCTGAAATAAATCCATGTAGTTAGCCTATCAGAACTCAAGGATCTGTCACATGATGTACTAAAGGATGGCTGATCTGTGTGCATGTTATAACACTAACACTTGTCTCTTGGTTACTGCAAAATGAGTTATTTCAGCCTCTGCCTAGTGCCTTTCTCTTTTTTTACTTTAGGTGAGTTTTATTTTGGCATCAGCCTAACACCTTTCTCTTGTTTCCTATCTGTGAATTCCACTTTTCCTGCCAGATATGATGTGCTGGCACATCAGGGTCTATGTTATTTGTTATGCTGATTACTATTAACAAACTGCGTAAACCCAGATCTATAGCACAAAATGTGCCAGCATATCTGGGTCTATGCAGTTTACATTTGGACCGCACTTAATAAATGAGTATATATGCTGTGTTCCTTCTGTGGTATAACTAGGACCACTTGAGTGATCCACAGAGTTTTAGGACTGTAAAAAAAAAAAAAATTTTGTTGCAGAACTCTCCATTGATAAAGCTCTCCACATACATCAAGTCATTAATTCTTTCCTTTATCTTTAAGATCAAGATGTAAAACATAGTTACCAAGATTGAAAATATCCTGAGATTAAAAAAGGATGAATTCAAGTGCATGTACAGTTCTCCTTCAGTATAACACAGTAGTTAGGGTCTGTAACCAGCATCTGCATTACATACCAAACCATGTTATATAATGAACCATGACATGTAACTGATATATCTAGAATAGCATAACATATCAAACATTGGTATAGCAGACATGGTCAAAAGTTTATAAATAATTTTGTAGGAAATGAAGACTAAGACTAAGTTTCAACTTGTTTTCTTTCAAACCATATTGTTGTTCAGTTGTGTGAGTTTGGTCATAGGAGCCATATTAGTAGTGCATTATATCCAGAATTACATTATAATGGGGCACATTATAAATTGCAGAGAGCTGTAAGTTTTTTAATAAATAAAAAATGCAGTTGAGGATGTTTTCCAATTTATTATATTGAAACCAGAAGTGAAGGTAATTAACACAGGTTGCCTAAAAATGGATAAATGATTAAATGTAGATGCATTTTAAATTAAATGAATTAAGAATTTTTTCTACTTTCATTTTAAATTAGAATAAACATGTCATGAATCCTAGCTTAATAAAGAAATTATTCTTAAATTTAGGAAAAGGACGAATTAAAGCATATGCATGCACTTTTAATTGAAATGAAAATACACATTTCTTGCTTTGTACGATGAAGCTTGAAAGTCAGTGTCAGAAATTTAGATTATGAAATATTAAACAGTGATGTAACAGAAAAGCACTTTGATACTATTAAAATTGCATTTTTCATCAGTGTTGAGCCAAATCCTCATATTTCATCACAGCTGATAAGGGAAGTCACTTACAGACAAAGTGACCCATGCTGAAAGTGTATATGAAGAACAACAATAGAATTGTTTTTATTCATGAAATTGACATTTAGGCACAGATAACCTTAGAGAAGCTTTCAATGCATATTTCACATCTCAGAAAGGTTACTAATTTGATCTTTTCAGAAAGGGACACCAGGTCATACAGATGCTGTCCTGGACTTATCATGGAATCCCAATGTCAGGTAAAACTACAGTCATTTTCTTGCATACTATTAAGTATTTAACAGACATAATATCTGATCTTTATGATAGACTGATGGATTTTATATGAATTTGCACATGTAAATCTTCGATAAGGCTAGTAATTAAAACTGTCATTGCAAGCATGCTCAAAGAAACACCACTTCCCTGTACCAACTATTTTGGGTCATTCAGATTTATTACTCCCATGCTTTAGCAGGTGATGTTGTGATACCCTTCTTCTGTTTGCCTGTTTGTCCATCACCATACTTCCTAAAGTGCAGGGTGAATATTCTTGAAACTTTTTATTGAGGTTGCCCTTCTGGTTACCATTTGCATAGTGGTTAGAGCATGTGACTCGGAAGCAGGAGGTTGCAGGTTCGAACCTCGGCCAAGTCATACCAAAGACTTATAAAAAAATGGTATTAACAGCTGCCTCGCTAGATGCTCAGCATTAAGAGGTTAGTGTTATAACTGGTCATCCTGGTATCAGGATAATGTGACTGGTTGGGACATCATGTTAAATGTCTGCAGCATGATGGTGCTAGACATCACTGTAAACTGCCACACTGCAGACGTCATAGTGATATGGCTGAAAATTGTTAAAGCTATGTTAAAACTTAAATTAACACACACACACACACACACACACACACACACACACACACACACACACACACACACACACACACACACACACACACACACACACACACACACATTGCTTGCATGTAACTCAGTGCCATTTGGTTACTTAAAAGCCTATTATATGTAAATGTCCATTTTAAAACTTTGCAGGTCCAATTTCAACAGTTATTTTCCTAATATACATCAGTTTTATTATTCACTACAGCAGATCCATTAAAGACCATAGCTCAGGAACCATTGAATGTATTCTGATGCAGCTTGATGTATGCATTATCCCACTGACATTGATGTGGCTTGTATGGGTTTTGTCTCATTTTAAAGGGTTGTGATTCATGACTGCCAGTTGTCCTGTCTTTGGTTTCTGCATAATTACTTTACCAGGGACTTTTGGGTTTCAAATAAATTTGGCATGCAGCTTTGTACTGATGAGACCTTGAATAAGTTTCATTTCCAACATTCTGTGTCGTTTTTTTGGAGGAGTTGTTGCCCCTGAAAATGCCCATTTACTTGACTTTGTTTCCCAACAAAGATTCTTCTATTTAAGGCCAAACCAAACAAACAGTAGTTAGTTGGGCCTGCTGTGATGCATCCATCATTAATATTTCTAGTTTTGACTATTGACTCTATACAGATTCAGGTCTTGCCCAGAGAGAGGTTTGGTTAGGTCAAATTGCCAGAGCCCCTGGTCTTTATTTACAGTTACCCTTTTGGATTTGATTACTGATGCTTACTATGAGAGCTTTTAAATATTTTTTAAGTTCTGTATTGAGCTGTAATAATTACTAGTCCCTCCAAACACAAAATTATAAATTGGTACTGGTCTTTTCTTCATTCTCTCCCACTCCAAGCTGTCTGCTAGCTCCCAGAGGACCCAGTCATGCCTCCTTCTGTAGTAGCCCTGTATTTGTGCAGTCTGAGATACTGACAGGATGTGCTCCAGGCTACCACTTTTACCACAGAGAGGACATGAAGGATTCACAATGAGGCCCAAATCCTGCAAGTTAGCTGGAGATAGGAAAAGATCATACTCTGGTCTGAGCAGAAACTGGATCTGGAGAGACCTGTAATTCCAGATATCAGACCATGTTAGCATTCTCACTGGTAGTGGCCACCTGGTCCATCCTCCTTGGTTTCCCAGTTTGACAGTTTTGGATCATCAACTTTTTCTACACCTTCCGTAGCTCATCCTAGATCATGGACCTTCTTGTAGTTTGTTGAGTACCCGCAGCAATGATCTTCTTATTCTGTGAGTGCTTCAGAATCACAAGTACTCTTGTCTTGGCCACCTTGAACTCTTCCACAACTGATGTGAGTGGTAGCTGGAGCATTCCAGACCTGGTATAGAGCCCAACTCCTTTGAGTGATTATGGGACTCCAAGCCATCTGCACAGATACTTGCTGATTGATCTCTTACAGCATTCCATAGTCACTGTTGCTGTCGTGTACAGCATTGATTGCCAGACCAGTCTAGCTAGTGGTCCATTTTGGTACAGCCTTGTCTTGAACTTCCCAGAAATGCTGAATTGACAATCTTCATCTATTCATCACATTTTTCTTTAGCAGTTTGATGCCGTTTATGTCTCTGTGTCACATCAGACCACTTGCCAAGGCACTTGTTAGGATTATCCAAGGTGGATAGGATCACTTCATCTTGGATCTTCATCACAAACTGGAAGGTGACCCAACCATTTCTTGTCACTAAGCTCCTAGACTTTCTTAGATTAAACTTCATGCAAGCCCATGATAGTCTCCTCAAGTGCTGTCAGCACCCATCTAGCCTGGACATAATGTTAGTGGTGTCTGTCTTGTCATCCACAAATCCTCTATTGGATGGTACACATGTCCCTGACCTTGTTTTTGAATATATTGTCTCCCTTTCCACTACTGTGATTGATAATCCCTCTTTCCAGGACAATCCATGAAGTGGCATACTTTTCTACCATGAATTGTAGTTGGATGTTGCTACATTACCTGCTGTTTAATCACTATACACCCTCATGTATATGGCAGTGTCAAGATAAAATCAATTTGTAGGGTATTGAACCATAGAAATTGGCAAGGTCCAATCATATAATTGTCAAATTGCCATCTTGAATCCTGGCTTCTCAGATGAGTTGACATGTGGCAATTGTATGTTCATTGCATCCAGAAAATTCTGGGACAGCATCATGTAGTAAATCATAATTTTAGATCAAAATTAATCAATGTAAATAAACTTCAAAACTTAAAGAAATATTAACATATTTGCAAAATAAAATTTCAGGAAAATATCAGCAATATGCACATTGCATGCATTACTTGTATTTTTGTGAAAAAATATTGCTTGCTAAATTTTGCCTGCTAAAATCTTTTGATTCACAATTATTAGAGAATATTCCTTATGTCTTATACACATCTGAGCAGGAATTCTCTAGTCTTGGTAAAACAGTATCCTAATATTATCTTAATTGCATTCTATGCTTTTTGTTTTTTCTTGATTTATTTCACCTTGTTTTAATAATTATTTTAAACCTAGATAATTAACAATAAGTACTTGCATAAAATCATAAGGAATACTAGTCATTCACACATCACAGGTCACAAAGAGCAGATATGTCTTTGCTTCATTCAAGACGCATACAGCAGACACTTGATTTATGCCATAGATGTGTTCCTGAGTTTGTAGCGTAAATCAAAATTGGCATAAATTGAAAGTAATTTTCCCCATAGGATACTTGTAAATTAAGAACATTCTTAGGCAGATTATACCTCCTAGTTTTCAACTAATGATTATTTATGCATAATTTTCAAACAATATTGATAATAATTCATTGCATCAGTGAGAGATGAGATGCGCATACATGGATGTACATGAGCTGTGAGCATGTCACAGCACATGGCACCAGCGATGGCGTAAAAATGAGCACAGTGGTGCACTTTGAATCTATTTTTTATGACTGGCACATAAATTGACATATAGCAGATGCCACCTTTATATATATAAAGAAAACACACTTTGTACTGTTTGTGGATACATCCAGATATTGACACTTCAGTAGGTGCTAATATTCTAAATGGAACTCTCCTGTATGAGAATGAACTCTACTTGACTCCAAATGAAAATTACTTCCTTTGATACTGAAATTAGCTCAGCTCCATCCACCTGTCCACTGATCAGTCACCCTGACATATTAGCACTAAATCCTGATAAGATCTAATTAACTGCACAAGCATTATACATCGAGACAACTATCTTTACATTAGGCAAAAATATGTGTGTTTCCGGTCAGCCGACTGTCCCTATTTTTCATTGCCAACCCTAGCACCCCCCACCCTCAATAAAAAAAATCAAAAACATTAATTTTTAAAAAGTCTCAAAATTAATTTGTGCCTCTGGTTTAGCCCAGTACTTTAGGCGCTTAGTACATTGTATATACTAATCATTATCATATATATAATTTTGGTTTTGAAAAAAATTAAAAATCCCTGTCTACTTACCCTAATTTTCAAACCAGTGCAATAGGGAGGAAACACACATATATTTTTTCACCTTATGTAACTGCAAAAACAAAAAAATGCAGATATCAATATCAACAGAAAAAAATTGTGAATTGAATTTTATATTTTTGTTACATTTTTAGGTAATCACAGTTTGATCAGCACTATTACACTTGAAAATTTAAGTCAAACTTTTTGTTACAAATATAACAAGTATACCATGAGTAGCACATAATAAATCTGTTCCATTCCTCACTGATGTAGTGATATACTTCTTGTTTTCATTTACTTGGTTATTTCCATTGCCAAAACATAGAAGAAATGTTTCCTTCTAAGCTTCGGAGCGATATCCTCCGGAATTTACATATCTTTAGAGTCGTTCTCCATTTTTGCAAAGCATCTCTCAGCCAACTAAGAGTGGTCCGCCCATTTGTCTAGATTACCTGCATCAGTCCCTACAGACATCAAAGTAACCTAAGACACATCTTGTACACCTTGTAGGGGATACCTCAGGGTCTGGGGGATGAGCTAGATCTAGCTTTCCTTATGGCCTCTTACACTTCCTTCCAGGTAGATGCCTCTGTGAGAGTCAAAATGTGTTTGTGTCAGGAAGTCCTCTGCTTCTGCCCAGCTTCACTCCAGCTGGCCAGACCACTCTTCTTCCAGGAGAGATGAAGCAAATTTGTAAGGGTTTGCAAGGAAAGCACCAAACCAAATCAAAACTTGATTACATCTTTTTTTGACATCCTCTAAACAACCCTGTGCTTATGAAACTTTTTTTTCTGCTGACTCGAAACAAAACACAAATGCAGTTTGTATATATAAATAATACATTGGATGGTGTTAGGTGCATTTGTTTGGTATTTGTGCATATTCATACATAAGGATTTTGGCCACAATAGAAACCTCTAGATGTTCTAAACCAGCCATGTCCAACCTGTGGGCTACATGTGGCCTAGTACTTCACATTGTGCAGCCCATGGCCATGTAAGCAGTCCTTTTAAAAATGTTCATTTTAATTAATATGCATAGTTAGTGATAAGGAATTAGTTTTGCTTATGCTGCCTGTGACCTTGAACATTTTTTTTTTACCCCCAACCAAAAAAAGTCGACACCCCTGTTCTGAACGATAATGCACTACCAGACCACAATCTGCCCTACTTGTACAACAGATACACAGATGAACAGCTAGTGCAATATGTAGCAACAGATATTGGTTGGAAACATGTTGTTAATTACACAAATAAATACAGAGTTGCCTGATCATAGTAGTCCTTGAAGTATATGCTGATTTTTATATAAAAATGACTTTACAATATATGGGTATGTAGTATAACATTTTACTACACATTGATTTAATTTTATTTTTTTGATCTTGCATTCGGTATGGTAATTTGATCCGTATTTCAATATCACACACAGAATGGCACTATGTTTTTTTTCTGACATATCTGCATCTGTATTCTCAAATGCACTGAATCAAACTTATGGCTAAATCCCAATTATTTTTTTTTCAATATTACATTCACAGTATTATTTAAATTTGTTTTGAATTTATTATAAAGTTACATAACAAATACAGAATCATATTCTTGTTTTCTTCTGAGTCAGGAGAGAAAACTCATTTGATAATGTATACAAATACATCTTGACCTGATGACCCTTTTATGTATCTTTACACTGTTAAAGTCATTCTTTCTGCTTACTTGGAACAAAATGTGTATGTAATTTTGTGAATATGAAGGCTGTTTTGCAACATTGTCAATTTTTGTTTCAGACATGCCCTGGCCAGTGCCTCTGCAGATTGTGTAGTTGGACTTTGGGATTTGTCTGAGGGTAAAATGGTTAAGTCCATTACAAAGCATGAGGACAAGGTAAATGATCATTTTTCAGATTGTTTTGTGAGAAGTAATTGATGGATTATGTGATAACTGGCATTCACTCACATAGAAACAGCTGCATTGAAATCTTAAGAAAATACCCAAGGGACCACTGAAAGACAGTCTCTATAAAGTGAGTGGTTTTGAGCACTGCTGGTCATAGACCTGGGGAGCTTATGCTGTGGTCCCAATGTCCATTGGCACAAGTTTGTCATATTACTCCACCTAAACTAGTTAGAGGATTGCCATGACACCTTATTCACACATTCATCCCTTGGTCTAGTTAGACCTAAATGAAAATGGTGGCATTTAAACGTCCAATATGATGTTTGAAAATCTTGTTATTTCTACATTTTCTGAATGGCTGGTCATATCAACATGGGGTATTCACTAAAAGACTTTTATGATGTCTAGTTGGTACTAAATGAAAACATTGCAGAAAATTGTGTTATTCCTCCTCCTGCTGAATAAATTGCCACAGCAACATGAGGTTTTCACTTAAAGACTTCTAATGCCACAGCAACCATAGTGAAATCTTTTTTATTCCTACTCCTCCAGAATGGATGGTCATATCAACATGAGACTTTCACTGAAAGACTTTTTATGATGTCCAGTATGTTGTAAAATAAAATGCTGCTGACCTGATGACCACCAATATGACCACCACAAGGGCTGTCCTGAACACCTTGTTATCACTACTCCTATTTGGATGGTCATAGCAATATTGAGTTTTCACTAGAAGATTTCATATGATGTCTGGTTGGTCCTAAACAAAAATGGTGCCACTGAGACCACAGTGGTCATCTTTAAAATCTTGTCATATCAGCATGAGGTTTTCAGTGAAAGACTTGTGATGATACCTAGTTGGTTGGAAAAGGAAATGGTGCTGATTTGAGTATATCTGCCACAGTGGCCATCTTGAAAATCTTGTTACCACTATCTCTTCTAGATGGCTGGTCATATTGACATTGTGCTTTCATCAACATAATGTCTAGTTAGTACTAAATGGAAATAGTGTAATTGTCTAATATAACCAGCTAATTTGAAAATCTTGTGTCACTGAAGAATATCAGATGGTTTCAAAACTCAGCAGTTAAAAGGCAGAAATGGGTCTTATCATGAATTCTGAGAAATTCTTTTCAGCCAGTAGAGCATCAATCCATGCGAGGGACTCATTTTTTGTAAGAAATTAAAACAAACTGTAGTTTTTTATTTTAACTCCATTACATAAAAGAGAAATAAAAGTCAGACATGGATACATTTGAGATTTTAAAAAGTCAAACTTGGAAAGCTTAGGCATAACAATTTATGGATTGCTTTTAATCAATTATGCACATGGGACCCAATTTTATTGTCTTTTTGGAGAGGTTGTCTTTGGCACATGTTTGAAAGTATTTGAATTGTGCATTTTAAAAGAGTATTTACTGGTTAATCTGTTCATATTAAAAATACGATCCTTCAGTACATGTTTTTTTGTAATCCAGTTGTTTGTCCATGCATCTGATCATTCTTCCTTTCATCTGGTTCAATCATATTAGTGCAGCTGGCCCCCAGTTTTTGATAGATTGCCATGAAACTTGGTAAATATTATGGTCAGCACCTGAAGATGACAAATCACCTTACACCTGTTTCTTTTTAGAGTTTCTGCCCTTTTCCTCATGTAGCATGACACAATGTCATTAGTGCATAACA
This sequence comes from Megalonaias nervosa, assembly GCA_016617855.1. Taxonomy (NCBI): domain Eukaryota; kingdom Metazoa; phylum Mollusca; class Bivalvia; order Unionida; family Unionidae; genus Megalonaias; species Megalonaias nervosa. The sequence continues at coordinate 50,308 of JAECUM010093016.1, read as the reverse complement.
GTCTTAAAGATTTTGATGAACTGCCATGAAAGTAAATATTTTGGGCATCCTATGAACATTTGCATATCTACAAATCACTTTGTTCTCATCATATATGTTAAAGTTATTGCCCTTTTTGTCTTGTTGCATGACACTATCTCATTCATGCAGAATAGCCTTACCATAAATTGAAAGTATTTTAGGTAAATATTATGGGTATCATGTAAAGATGTGCATTGTAAGCTATTACAAGATTGATTTATTAAGGTGTTTATATTTTAATAACCTGTTATTATAAATTATTAAAAATGTCTAATATTTAACACAGTACAGTATTGAAATGGCTTTATTGTACATTTTTAATCATGTGGAATAAATATATTTTAGATGTATTCTTTTTATTCTGAGCTTATATTTTTAACATCATATCCATTTTTCTCCAGGTGCAGTGTGTCAGGTGGCATCCATTTGAACCCCAGTCACTTCTGTCAGGGTCATTTGATCAGTAAGTATTCTTATTCAACACTCATGTAGTCAAACCATCCATGGGATTTTTGTCTTATAGAGGTTAAGATTTTAATCAAATTTAAAAAGTTTTCACTGAGTATATAAATTTGTAAAAGAAACATAACAGTTGTACATTCTATTGGACCAGCCGATATAATTTAAAATCAGTCCCAGGTCATTAATTTAACATTGTTGTTAATGTGCAGTAGTTAAGTTGTTGATATAATTGTATGTGGTGTAGATACCTACATGATAAAGGTTTGGATTTACTTGCAAATTTAGTCCCTTGCATCTTCTTTTGTTAGTTTTATAGTGCAGCATAATAAAATAGCATGGAATTTGCATAGTAGTAACCGAAAGTAGAACTGAATGTGCTTTAAGCTGAATCCAGGGTCCATTGAAACTTCTGCATATCTTGTGTCCCAAGACCCAATCTGGGTCAACACTTTGCTGTGTAAAAAATGTATATATTTTTATTGAAACAGGCTAAATTTTCATTTCCTATTTGGCAGTACTTTCTGAAAGATACCGTTCTTAAGAATTCTAATTTTTGTATATGAGGCCAGCAAGCATCACCAGTTTACAAAAAAATGAAACTGTAAATATTTCCATGAAAAAGAAGCTCTGGTTTCATTTATTGATATAGAAAAGCTTGTTTATTACAGAAAATTATGATTTTTGATTATGATTTTGACACAATGTGTTGTACAGGTTGCAATTGGAGACTAGTGAAAATAGATACGAGCTATGTAATCATTGATTATGCTCTGGTTTATACAGTGTTGTATATAGAATTCTGATCATGGAATATATAAATAATAAACAGTTTTTCAAACATACAGTAAAACCAAGCTTCCTTTAACCTTGTCCAGCTCAGAATTATCAGTTTATCAGAACCACCTGTATGTGGTCCATACTTGCAGATTTGGTATCATCGGAACTAAAGTCAATTTCAGCAGGGTCAAGTGGGTACATCTTTTGAGTTTGCTTAATGAATACTTCATCCAATTCAATATCAAAACTACAACCAAAAGTGTCCTTAAATATTTTGTTCAAATAAATGAATTGAAAGTTTGGTTAGAAATAAAAGCTGTAGCAGACGATGCCCTTTAGAACAGAAATACCAGTACAAATCAGCACAATCTTGACAAGTCTGTGTGAGTGGGGGCAGGTTTTTGCTAGGGATTATGGTTATGACTGGTATCATGTTATCATTTTTCATTGATGTAAAGGTTAAAAATAGTATAATGTGGTCACAGTTTTAACTACAATATCATGTATAGAATTACACACGTCATGCAAAAACAACCAATTTGTGTAAGAATTTCCACTTTTGCAATTGTCTGCTTCCAAATTATACTTCTAACTGAAACTGAAATTCATTCACCTGCTAAAAATAATTGCATACCACAGCTGGTAATAGTTTGTAGATACCATTTTTAATTTTGAAAGTTTTTCTTTTCATTCAAAAACCTGAAAAGACATACCTACTTGGTACTATTGAACTGCACTTTAGTTCAACTAAACTATTAATGTGAACAATTTTTGTTTTGTTTTGTTTACCAAGGAGTTCAAGAGAAATTAGGTGGTACTGTATATCTATAGTTATATTTCTTATACTATAAGAGTTCAGGATATATAACATATTTACAGTGACAACAACCACAACATGTTCCGTAGAAATCAGTCTCACATGGATTTGTGCGTGGATATAGCCAACCTTGTCTCTAACTTTGTTTGAAATTTAACACAAGACATTAATATTGATGTTGTTTTTGCCATTGCGGTATTAAAGTGATAACTCTCTTATCTTATTTATGCACATGAGAGAAAAACATAATTTTTTCTAAGTTTTAAGCAAGCAAGTGGCAAGTATTGTTTGGAGTGCAAGCAAGGGGCAAGAGAAATTTTACATCACCTAACCAAGGACTTGGTATTTCTCAGTACTTAGTAACTTGTATATTCTTTACTTAAGCTTGTGTACTTATGATTTATTTTTATTACTAATGTAGAAGTTTCATAATGTATTCAGAATTCAAAGTTTTGTTTCTATGAATGAAACCTTGCTACAGTGTACCCACTCATACATTGCTTTTCACAATGATATTGAGGCATGCAGGTGTACATATCACTCAATGACTACACATAATAGTTAAATACAAGTCACTATCACCCTATTATATTACTGTCTAGGAGACATCATTTGAAAGCTATTATCTACTACATAATTAATAGATGATCAGATTCAAAATCTGATGATGAATTTGTCTTGGAGATTTAATGTAGTATGATGTTTGACATCTGTAGTGCTTGCTGTAACAGCGGCTATGTTTCTTTTGATGCAAACAGGTTGTCTAATAAAACTATGGGTGCATGTTTACAATATACACTCAGGACTCTTTATTATGTAAATTAAATTAGATTATTCTATTTTTCCTGTTTGAAAAATATCCATTCCTTGATCATTAGTATCTGAGCATTTGCATGCACACTGTCTGTATCCTGTATACAAATGTTTATTTAAACCTTTCAGTAACTTAATCCATCAGTGTTCATGAATGAAGCCCTTGTATGCAAACAGAAAAATCTTAATCGCATCTCTTGACTCATTTTAGCAAATAGATAAGTGTTGAAACATCATCTGCTTAATGTGTAAGACAGACAGGTAATCTCACCTTGGATACAGAGACTGGTGCCAAAACCCATCATTTGTCAATTTCTGCTTTCACTCAGGCATAGCCAGTACACATCTTCAAGAGGCATAACAAATACCTTCCATTCTGTGCTCTTGGTCATCCAAGAAGATTTCTCATCTCAGGGATGAAAATGACATTGATGTCTCACTGAAATTTTCTCCTTCCTATTGTCCATGATTATTTTGCATCTCATTTGTCTGTTTCATTGTATGATAAGTAAAATGGCACCATTTTAATTATCTATTTAAATGGTCAGCAGTAATTGGATTACTGCTCAGTACTCTGTTTAAATGGTAAGTAGTAATTACATTACCTCTCAGTATTTGACAAATCCATCGAAGCTTTCAGAGCAGGTCTTGACATGGAGATTGCTTAGCTCCCAATCAGAAATGATTTTAACCGCATTTGGACCTCTCACCACATGTACATGGCTTGCATGATGTGCGAGTATGCTCCAGAGGAACCCATCACATTGGAAGAAGAAGAAGAATTGCATCTTATCTCAAATAAATGATACTTTATTTTCATGAATTAGATCATTATGTAATCCTCTATTATATTAATTCCATTTCTTAGCATCCACTTCCCTTTAAGCACTTTGTGCCATTGTATTGTTCTGGTAAATTACAGGTAACAGTTGTCAGGATTAGGTTTAAAAGGTTTAATCTATCTGAAGATAATCACCCCACCTGCATTACTTATGCCTTTGCTGCATTCAGGCTGCAGTCATTGCATTCCCCACATTCAGTGGGCAGCTCCTGCAAGAATACATGATTAAATGGGAAGAAGCCACTCAAAAGAAATAAAATCCATGCATACTTTTATTTTACAAATATAGTAAATTAAAATAGTTTTATCTTTTGCATCAAAATGTACTAAAGTCTCCTTTCCATAATGCAGTCAGTTGTGAAGACTGCGCAATCGATTTGGACTTGAAAGATATGTGATTTCGTCTTCCACTCAAATGGCTTTCAGAAGTGCTGTGATTTGCCTATGACAGGCTACAGACAACAGACTATTATGTTTTGGAGCAAGACATGTTTTATGTGTTACTTTCTTTCATTCTCAATCTCTTGTCAGTGAGAACATGTTAGTCCTCAAGATTCAGTTGACTTGCACTGGACTCTATACTCAAGTAAAAAGAATGTGTTCCTTGGGAAAAGGAGATTTGTTGAATTTTATATAATGGTAAGTTCTATACCACTTTAGTGCAAGCCATTTGCTAGAGTATTCATTCATCAGCTGAGTTTTGTTCATTACAGCAGTTGACGTCTTAGTCCTTGGTTGCTTTATTGTTGGCCTCTCATAACAATGGTTATGTGGTCCAAGTGGAGACCGACCCTTGACAATTGGACCATCTTTCTCAGTTGGCAACCATTCGAGGTTGCATCATGAAGGCACTTTGGACTCTCATTGGTGATACCTCTGCAAACACATTCTCTGGCAATTATGATTGCTTTGGACGTGAACACAGAGGACTTCAGAGAACAAGTGTCCTACCTTTTCAGACTGACATAGGAGCGTTATTTATATGCCCACATTATTGAAATGGATGTCATTTTGAGAGGTAGTAGTAGTTTTCCCAAATTATTATAATTGGGTAACTATTTGTGAAGAAACATTTGATTATAAAAAATTAGTTTCATCACAAAGTGGGAAAACAACTGCTTCAAGGACATATTGGTCTTACAAGTCATAGGGCCTCGTCCATTGTCCAAGTTAAAGATGGGAGTACCAAATATGAAACTTAAAAATTGTTAAGAAGGGAGATTTTTGCAGTCAGGTAAGACCTCAGAGATATTCCAGTTAACAGGAGTTCTCAAATTTTCACCACACTGTACCACCTCATGGTTTTCCTTTGCATTCTGAGTATCAGTTCCTGGGCATTCACCGAAGTCATGTACTTGGTCATGTGAACCACCTCCACTTCCTTGACAGCAAATGACCTTGATAACATTCTCCACAAACACAAAGTGAGCATCCTTTAGTATCAAGACATTAAATCCCTTGTTTCTCTCTCAACAAGGACAAATCTGATCTCATTCCATCCCAACTCTTCATCCATCTTAGCATGGAGTTCAAAAATGAGTTTGTCTATGTCATGAACACGTCTTGAATATTTTCTTCATGTTAACTGCCATCTGCTTGGAGAGTCAAATTCCATTGAGTGAATCCGAGTGCAAACTAATTTTGACCGCTTCTGTCAAATATTATAGTTGGGTAATATTCTTTAGGCTGAAAAATATGTTTATTTTATGATACACACCTGATCTTAATATGGTCACTGCCTCACAAGCCTTTTGAAAAGTCCCTGAAAGAGTAGGAACTTCCACTCCAGTAGGAACTGACAAATAACAGGATTTGGAACTATCCAAGGGAAGAGCACTCTCATCTGATTTTTGTGTAGGGAATAAAACTAGGAACAGCATTTGGTTAACATCTTTATTTAAATTGGAGGGCTGGATTTGTAAGGTTGTTGTTGTTATAGGGTTTAATGCCATTTTTCAGCACAAGATAGGCTATACATGGTGGCCAGTATTAATGGTGGAGGAAGAACCCGGAAAGAACCACCGACCCACGAGAAGCTACCAGCAAGCTTTCTCACATAATCACATTGGCTGAGCCCGAGACTTGAACCCACGCAGACAGAGGTGAGATGGCAGTGATCCATAACGGTGAGCACTTTAGACCACTCGGCCACTCAGGCCCCGATTTATAAGGTAGTTGAAGGATTCATAACATATAAGTATCACGAAAGAAATGTATTTGCTCCCAAAAAAATTTCGAACAGAAATAGAGATGTAGAAAATTTTCGCATGATTAGTTTCTACATTCTGAAGGAATTGAATATCAGGTTTCAAACTAAATCATTTTTTTTCTCCATTATCACACAGCACAGTGAATGTTTTTGATTGTCGGAGTCCTGACACTAGCTTTAAATCCTGGACATTTGAAGGAGAGGTGGAGAGGGTTATCTGGGATCATTTTTCGCCATTCAACTTTTATGTAAGATATATATAACTTCTATAATTGGATTTACAAAATAATACAATACAGCAATGCAGTTAGAACTACTAATCCAGCTGGAGTTTATGGTCTGAATTTGGAGGCAGTCTGCTTTCAGAGAACATTTTTGAATGAGTTTTGACTGACATGGCCATAAGGCCAACTAAGCTTATGATATGGTGCTGAATCATTTGTGCTTTGTCTGTCATTGTCAGTAAGATTTATTAGACCAGACCCTGCTTTTCCATTTTTATGATACAGATCTGAAGTATGAAGTTGTGTATTTTTCCTCAACAAATATAGGGTTGGATTTTGGTTATATTTAATTGTTATTTGGCAGATTTTTAAAAAAAAAATTTAACCTATTACAGTCAAAGCTTAAATTTTCTGGTATTGCTGTTTTAATCAATAAGATGTATAAATGGCAGCAGATCAGTCTGCTGGAATGGTATCATGTGTTCATTTGTTTAACTAAATGTGATTTACTTTAAATTCAGCAAAAATAATTTGTAATATAAATTTCTACCTTAAAGTTGTAAAAAAAAATTGTTTCACTAATCTCAAACCTCGTAGAAGTATGAAGTTAGTTATTTAGATAAATCACAAGGTGTAAATAGATACATCACCACATGAATATGCCCATATTTGTAAAGTGTGTCTAACATGTTTTGAAAAGTGTACTGAATTGGAATCAGTTTTATTTAGACAACAGCAGCTGTTTTTGTCTTTTTTCAGGCCAGTACAGATAGTGGACATCTCTACTACCTTGACTCTAGACAGGACAAACCTGTCTTCACACTCTCTGCACACAATGAGGCTGTCACTGGTAGGTGATCGTTCCTAATATTTGAATATTACACTTTTGTAATGGTACTGATGCATATTTATTATTTACTTAATATTTAAATACAGAAATGTATCAGAGAAATATTTCCTTTATTTTCCATTGTTGTACTTCCCTCCAGTGTAAAATACATACTTATACAGAGCTTCCATTAATTGTCTGATAGACATTAATCAGGCCAAGGTGGCATGATTTGCTCCCAAGAAACTCTCAGTAACAGCTAGATTTCATGCATATAGGCCATGAATCAAAGGCCTTGCTATGCCAGAAGTTGTCAACATCTGATATATATTTGTTCGCATTAGTATGAAAACAGAAGATTGTGGTCAGGTAGCTGCATTAAAAGGAACTGTCAATGAAAATATCCTATTACAAGTTACTGTTATAGAAAACATCCCATCACAGACAAAGAGCTCCATTACAAACAACTGTCCATGAATCACAGCCAAGTAGGTCCATTACAGCTAACTGTCACTGAGAAAAACAAATTGCAAAAGCCCATATATAAAATTCTTAAATATCTGCCTTGATTGTGTTTTAAAAATGTGACTTGCAAGTGTTCTTGCAGTTTTAAATTGAAGATATACAAAATTTTAGTGATACTGCATTACAAAGATGGTGCCTGTAGCTTTCATTGTGCAAAAAGAAATGTTCACAAAATATGTCTTTATTAATCAGTAGTCTTAAGGTTGGTTCTTAGCATTTATCTGAATTTTATTTGCATATATGATCATTAACTTCATATTACATCCAATGTTTCCTTCTCTCTCACTCTATCTCCTATCTATCTCTCTCTCTCCCTCTCTCTCTCCCTCTCTCTCTCTCTCTCTCTCTCTCTCTCTCTCTATATATATATATATATATATATATATATATATAACTACCTCTGCACCTACCTTCCTATTGTGCAATTTTTTGGTCATGTCTTGTATTTTATCTGTCTATTGTTATATCAATTGATATTTCTCTGATATAACTAATGATTCTAACCATAGGACATTCAGAATTTTAATCCAAGACAGCCATGGCATTCAGATTTTAAAAATCAAAGAAAGTAATGTTTTTACTAACACATGCAGAAGCATAAATTTTCTCCTCCCACTGTGCGCTGCCAGAATATATGAACAAGTTAAGAAGAATATTTTGTCCCCTCTCCTTTATTGGATTACAGTCCAATGTTTTTACAATGTATATTGAATAGAATTTATTGCAGCAGATTATGCCATTTTAAACCTACCATCCCTTTTCATTGCAGATATGTTTATGAGAAAATCTCTTAATGTACTTTTCATGAAAAACCTCTTAATACAGTTTGGTTCAGATGAATTTGTGAGATTCATGGCAGTGAAAGAATGAGTTTTATTTTTTAATTTTTTTGTTTAGTCACATATATAGCACATAATAACAAGATTTTCTTATCACAACATAATTGTGTATATATTTTATTGTGTACAAAAACAACATCTATATTCACTTGTGTGACTTTGACATTTTGATTATTCTTGCAGCTTTGCCATTGTTACTTTTCTCTTTTTTTGGTACCAAAGAATGAAATATATTTAGCTCCATAAAGAAAATTTCCATTTATTGTCATTATAAGATAATACATTCTAAAACCAAGAGGAAGTTTGTCTAGTTTGAGTGTTTACTATCGCCTTCTCAGAAGTGTAATATTTGTTTTACTGTATCATATTTCTGTTAGCAATCATTCTAGTGACTGTACCAAAGGTTTCAGTAGCAGTTTGAAAATGGAATACTGGACCACATTTCTTAAAACCTGAAGAGCCAGATTTATAGAAAACTCTGTATTGATTTTTAAAACTCAGGGTCCATTACCAAAAACTGAAGGTGATCAAAGCATAGACTGAACTCTTTGTACACACATCATTTCATTAAATTAACATTCTTTAATGTTACACTTTGCTTTACATATTAATGTAGTGTTACCCAATGCTTTAGCTATTGAGGCGAAATGAGTGTACCTTCATGAGATCAAAAGAGACGTCTATTCAGTTCTTGTGAGCCAATCAAGAGTTTAAAAAATATAAAAGAGGGATGATAACAAAAGATTGATGTTTCAGCAAAATATTTACTCTAGCAATGTCAGCAGAATTTTAAATTTAAGTGATACACTTCAGTTGTTGTAAGCTTGGAACTTTATACATTTATTTGACACAATATAGAACTCTTTCACATCATTTTAACATTGTTCTTGGATAAATTTTGTCCATCTTGTCATTTCCCTAGAAAGCTTACACTAAATCAGCCTTCTGTGAGCCATGTCAGATTTCTTTCTTTAAGGTTTCTCTATTACCATGACATTGCAACATGTATAACAAGCACATATAATATTTGGACAATTTTGAGAATGAGTTGCCATCAGTTACAGTAAAAGGTTTCTGAAAATAAACGAAAATATTTAGAAATATAACTCAGTTTATTGATTGATTGATTTTAGGCATATCTTTGAGTAGCCACATCCCTGGTCTGTTAGTAACAGCGTCATCAGACAGAAAATTTAAGGTTTGGGATGTTATGGACAAAAAGCCATCGCTGGTGCTAGAGAAGGACTTTAAAATGGTATTTATGACTTCCCCATTTTATAATCAGTAGTTCTTGGTTTTCCAATGATTTCTACACTTTCTATACCTTCCATGTGTAATTCACATTGGTTTTAAGATTTAACAACATTATCAGAGATGGTATAACCATTACTAATCTTCATTGTAACACAATTCTTACATCTATAGTATTATCATGTGATGAAATAAGAATGGTAGGGGTCAAATTTTACCAAATTTTTATGACAGATAATAAAGTTATTGAAATCTGAATTTGCACATGCTATTTAGTGACAACAGCTTGGGTGTCTTTGAGTTATTTAGTGATAACAGCATGGGTGCTTTGTCTTATTTAGTGACAGTAGCTTGAGTGTCTCATGATATTGCTCAAATGCCAAATAAAAATAGCACTACAAATTTGACTAGATTATAATTCACATGTGGCTCAAGATATATAGGTCAACATTCCTTTGGAAATTTAAACATGACAGGTGACTGACAGCAGTTGGCAGATAGTTAAAAACTTCGCATCTCTTGACAGCATGAAGTAATTAAGACAGCTGTTTTTATTAATTAAGTTTATAAAAACCATTTCATATTTTTCAGTGTTACAAATGTGTAAGAACACTTCATTTTGTCATAATATCATATAAGACTAGGGAATATTTTCCTACTTTTATGTGGTTTCAATGATTGAAATTTTTGAGTTTCATCCTTTGATAAATAAACCTATGTATTTGTGTTCAATTCAAATAAAGAAAATGAATTTATTGAATTAATTTCAATATTTTGCAAAAGAAAGAAACTCTTTAAATTATTGTTTCTAAAACAACTTGAAGAGTCATCTTGAGATAACATATCCCACAATTCCCTTGTTTATACCATATATACTGGCTTTGAAGTCAGAGCCATCTTGAGATAACATATCCCACAATTCTCTTGTTTATACCATATATACTGGCTTTGAAGTCAGAGCCAGCAGCAAATTGCACAGATACAGATCTGCCATCATATAATGCACAAGCAGATTTGGGCCTATATAATTTTTTTAGGAGTAGTCAATAGAACAGACAACATAGACCCTGATCTACTGGTGCATTATGAGATGGTGTATCATGGTTTATGTCATTTGCAGTTAGACTTTTGATTTATATCCTGCTTTTGCCACACTTTGTTTCAGTGGAAACAAAATAAATGATGCATAAAATTCCAAGTATCAAAAGGGACCTCTATGCAACTTGCTTGGCATGTGTACCCAGTTTGGTTTGAATGCCTTGAATGGTTGGAGAATTTGGCTTTGGAAACAAAAATGTTTATGGGCAGACTTATGAATGGCATCCAAAGTCATTTGAATAACCAATCTCAGCAGAAGATTGCTGCAGTTGAGACAAAAAATTATAAATGTAGCATAAAAAGAATTTTGAATTGCTGTATAGTCACAGTCACAAGCATAAATTATTCACTTTTTTAATCGGAAAAGTAATTGACAGAAATTCTATTACAGGACAACTTACGACACCAGACCTTATCAGTTACTATGTTATCCTGTTGGATAGCCCTTGAAGCTGGTGGTGAATTCCTCTCCACTGAGCAGATGCAGGCACTAAAAAACAATTAAATTACAACTGTCAGTTGAATACAGTGTCATATTAAAATGGAAACTCTTTTTATCCATCATTTGAGTAGGCATGAATTGGTATTTTTTAATGGCAGTGGCTTTATTTGGTTGATTGAGCCCTGGTTGTACATTTATCACTGCACAGCTACTCTTACAAAACATAAGAAGACTTTATTGAAAAAATATATAGTCAGGTCATACATGTATCACACATGAGTCAAGTACAGTCAATGTTCTGTTACATAAGAAGCCAGCATGGTGTAATATAAATAAGAACGGAAGAAAAAATGCAAAGAGACAAAAAATTGGAGAGAGAGAGAGAGAGAGAACATAACTTCTATAAAAATTACAAGTCCAAGGAGTACTGAAAGAAAAAATAAACTTCACCAGTCAAATGCTTAATGCGATTTCTCCTTCAGATACATTCCCCATTTGCATTACTGTTAGGGGATATAAGCCTTCTTCCTCACAAATTCAGTCATACAAAAAGTTGAAAATCAACTTCTCCTGTCTCATGGAGGCAAAGGGCATTATCTTTTACCTATTACCTCCCCTTGCCACCGCTAAGTGTCACTAGTTTTTAGGTTTCACTGCATTACTGCTCACACATACATTATACCTCCAGCAATCCAAGCCATCTTAGTGTTAAAACTGGACCATGCAACTTAAATCAGTATTTGGATTTATTGTGTTGGACGACCATTGTTTTTGTATGCATCATTTTTAAATTTTTACGGACTTCATCTGTTTAAGATCATATTACAGCATGCTATCACTTAACTCTTATTGCCATTTATGAGTTATAATGACACTATTTTCACTTTCTACGTCAGTAATAGGGGTGTCATTCGTGAGTTAGTAACATTCTTAATTGCTAATTTATGCTTTGTTCTCTTCTTGAGTAGTTTCAGTAGAAATATCAACTGAATGCATGAAATGTAAAAAGTTCAAAGTAAAGGAAGACAACCATGACTTTTGTATATACTAAGTGTACATTGTCTGTGCTATGCAGTGTGTGTAATACTTGGAACAGATATTCTGAGCTACAGTATTAACGAGTTAGTAACATGCTGAATTGCTAATTTATGCTTTGTTTTCTCTTCTTATGCTATTTACGTAGAGATGTCAACTAAAAGCATGAAGCGCCAAAAAGTTAAAAGCAATAATCCAGAAGGCACCACAGGGAAGGAAAGATAGAATATGTTCAGGAAAGATAACACTGACATCCTCATTATGCATCCAAAGTCAGCCTCCATTGTGAGTCTTGTGGCAGATGCTGGGTACTCCCCCACTGACTCATTGGGGGAGTATTCCCCCAAGTTTAGGCTGCCCATTGGACGACTAAGCCTAGCTTTCAGGCCTCTAAGTCCTTGGGTCCATTTCATAATACAGCCTCACTGTCACCGGCCATCCGGGCATCCCAGAATGGGGACTTTCTTTTAACCTTCTGACCAACTAGGATTTACAGGGATCTTCATGACAGATCCACCCATTTAGCCACACCATCAGCGACATACCCTTACTATGTCAGAGATTTCAGTGTAAAGTCTGTCCATCCACCCAGGCCCTAGCAGCATCTGGTACCGGTAATAGCCAGACTATCTTCTGTACCACCAGCATCCAGGCTGACCATATGCCAGACAAACCAGCTGGCTGTTCCAGCAGTGCCAGACGTATGTTCACTGCTTATCCGCATGGTAGAGTTAGTTGACATTTTCAAAGAAGACATTCTTGAGTCATCAGTACCACCTGATATGACTTATCCAGAGCTGTAAGCAAAACAGGTCTAGACTCGACTTGCAGTGAGTGTGATGACGCCCCTACAAATCAGATGTACTCAGATCCAATCATGGAACGGACTGAATTTAGCTTCAAGGTTGCAGTCCAGGAATTTATAGGGTGTTGGCAACTTCAGAATGGCCACCACCACTTACCACTACTCAAGAAGCCAAATTGAAGCCAATCATCAACCAGAGTCACCACGACCAATGTGTTACAGCACCAAAATTCAAGATGGAGATGGCAAGATCAGTCCATCTCTCCATCTTTTGGGATGAGTATGCCATTAGTCTCAATCAGACCAACTCATATTTTCACATCCCTATCCACCCCTTGTCAGGGAAATTTCTCTGTTTTGCTTACTGTGACACACTTTATCAGTTCAGAGTCCTACCCTTTGGCCTCAACATCAGCCCTTGGGTTTTTACCAAGGTTATGGATTGCATTTTCACCATGTTCCGATCGACTTAATCTACAAAGACGACAGTGTACCTGGATCACACCCTCCAGAAACATAATGGTAAGTTCTATTCTGCTCCAAGGCAGAAACTATCTTCTCTCACTTTTAGACCATCTAGGCTTTCTAGTGAACTGGGAAAAGTACAACCTCATTCCATCCCAGTTTTTTTCCCTCTGGATATAGAGTTTATCATCAGCGTGAATCTGGTATGGCTTCCTCATTTTCACGTGATCAGGATCGTCATATTTGCCGAATCCTTTTCCATCAGGACTTTGATTGCAGCTTGAGAGTTCTTGCAACTCCTCAGATTATTCAGTGCAGCAGCAGACTTGATCCCACTTGCTTGTACTGTTATACGCTCCTTACAAATGACATTGCTAGGACAATGGTGCCCCTTTTTCAAGTACCCTCGATCAAGCAGTCATGATCATGCCTGAGATTTGATCATTCCTGTGTCAGTGGTGCAACCGAAATTGGCCGACCATGGGGATCCCACTGAAGAAGCACAAGCAGAAATAACAGTATGTACTGACACCAATACATATGGTTCAGGTACCAACCTGTTGCCAGAATTCACTACCGACTGCGGCACGTGGGAACCAGAAGAGCAGCCTCTCCACATCAACGTTTTAGAAATGAAGGCTGTCATCAATGCCTTTCACTTCTGGAAGGATCAACTCTCAGGAACAATGGTCCTCATTATGTCTGACAACTCTGGTGGGGACCTACCTCCTCAAATGGAGGCACCAAATCACCCGACCTGTGTGTTCTGATTTGGCAGTTTCTACATTGGTGCAACAATTTCCATATCAACATATAAATCAGACACATTCCAGTGTCTTGGCTAACACCTATCCAGGAAAGGTCAAACTTTTAATATGCATTGTGATACTAATTGTGCAACATCAAATGTTATTTATTTGATCACATGCAAAATATGTGGCATCCAATATATTGGACAAACCAGTCAACAAATATTTAAACGTATGAACCAACATAGATCAGACATAAAAAATTATATTGATCAATCATTTTCATCTCATGTTGCCGCACATTTTAACAAGAGTTCCCATACTTTGCAAGATTTTCCTTTCAACCTATTGTTACAGTTGATTCTGAGATGGAACGTCTGCTAAAGGAAACCTATTGGATTCACCGTCTTAATACAGTATATCCAAAAGGTCTAAATTCCAAAACACTATACGACATTCATTAATCTATTTTTTTTTAATTATGTCCCCTGTTTACAAATAGTTAAGAATATTTTTATATTATTCTAATTTACTGAATAACTTAACTAGTGAAACTAGAAACTAATATCATAAAAATAAGTTCAATAATTCCTTAAAAATGAAAGGGCATTTTAAATTAATTCTGAATATATTAAGATTAATTATTTATAGAATACTTATTTATTTTATGATTATAAGTATTATGCACACCATAATTTTTTAATAATTTTTTATTATATAATTTGAGTTCTGATAAAATAGTGAACATCGTCAATAATATATCAAGATATTATATATATGTATTTTATTCAAATGTGTATTATACAAAATAAAAATATTAATAAAACTGTTTATCTCTGTTTATTCATAAATGTTTCAGGAAAGGTCAAGTCATTCAAACAGAATAGTCTTTATTTGGATCCACACACCTTGGGGACATCTGATGGTCGATCTCTTTGCAACAAAGTGGAATCACAAGTTGCCCACCTTTGTCTCTCCAGTTCCAGACCCAGACGCTTCTGCCATGAATGCTTTGTCAGTCAGTTGGGAGCAGTTGGGAGCTTTTGCCTACCCTCCCACAGTCTTGGTACCAAAAATTATCCAGAAGTTACGGGGGTCAAAAATGCAAGTTGATTCTAATAGCTGGCCCCTCTCATATGGGAGAAGTCCTGGGTTACTGATCTACTTGATCTAGCAATAGATCCACCCAGGAAGATTCTGGCCAATCCAAATCTTCGCAGGCATCCATGGTCATGAGTGTTCCATTTCTGCCCAGAATGTCTTCTTTGTCATGCTAGGGTCTTGTCCGGACAGCCTTGCAAGACAAATTAAACCGTTGTTTGTGGAGAGAATCTTTACAGCAAGAACGCCCTCCACTCTGAAGGCTTATGAGGGAAAATGGTGTGATGTCAGGGACTGGTGCCATATCAGTAACATCATCCCTCTGAGTGCTGAAATTCCTCAGCTGGCCAAATTTTTCTCTGGCTCTTTGAGGAGAAACAGTTGGCCCCAATTACTATCACAGGCTACGGCTCCATGATATGAGACACATTCCGGCATCATTGTAAATAAGATATCGACCATAATAAAAATCTATCAGATCTTCTAGATAGTTTTGATCTCATCAACCAAAATCCTTCACTCTGTTTCCAAAATGGAATCGGTTTTGACATGGTTCATTTCAAATGAATTCTAGCCTTTGGCCCACACTTCACTGAAGTTACTTTCATACAAAAAATGTTTTCTGATAGCTTTAGCTTCAGCATGCAGGGTGAGTGAGTTACATGCCCTTTCTGTTGACCCAAACTATTTTCAGTTCAGATTGGATGGTTCAGTGGTCCTCTTGAAACAACCAGGCTTTGTAGCCAAAAATAGGTTACTGTCTGTTTGCAGTCAAAGAGCCATCATTTGCTCGCTTCCTTCCATAGACAGGCAGAGAGCAGTGGCTATGAAAGATCCAGTTTGCGTACTCAAGCACTGCTTGAAGTTGTGGCATGCACAAGCATCATTCTCTTCATTTGAAATTCAGGAAAGAGGGGATCACCTTTCAAACCCTTGCTTCATGGCTGAAATGGATTATACACTCAGCGTACTTGGAGGTTTCACAAGATCAAAGTCGTCTCATGAAAATTACCACTCATGAGACTAGAGCCATATCTGTGAGCCTTGCATTTGAACATAACATTTTCATTCCAAGATATAGTAGAAGCTGTTGGCTGGCATGCAGAGTCAACCTTCTTGAGTTCATATCTCAGAGTTTTAGCTTTCACAAAGGCAAACCTTGAATCTTATAGGTCTGGTGATGGCAGCCCAGATGACCACCAGACCCAATTAAAAGAATTAACATAGCCTATTAGCTTTACTGGATTTGCCAGTGAAATTTTTTAGGTAAGAAGATTTAAATAATTACCTTCATAGCCATATCTAGGAATCACAGATCAAGTTACTCTAGGCTGTGTTGCTTATGTAATCAGGAGAATGGGTTATTGTTAGCATGGGAAACCCAGCCATCATTCCCTAGAAGGATACCCAACGTAGAGGTTGGATGTTGAGCATTCCCTCCTTCTGTTACCTATTCTTCTAACGTTGATGTGGTTGAGGAATGTATTTGAAGGAGAAAGCAAATTTTTAAGTAAATTTTGTTTCTCCAAGACTACTTACCCAATCACATTAGTTAGAAAGCCCCCCAACCACCCCGCCATGTGAGCATCCTTGTTAGTATATTGCTCAGTTTAAAAACTAGTGACACCTAGCAGTAGCAAGAGGAGATAATGGGCAAGAGTTATTGCCTTTTGTCTATAAGACATACATAGGAAAAGACAATTTTCATCTTTTTGTAGAGCTGTATTCACAAGGTAGCAGACTTAAATCCCCTAACATTAATGTGATTGGGTAAGTGCTTTTGGAGAAACACAATTAACTTAAAAATTTGCTTTCTTTATGACACTAATATCAATAAATTTAATGAAAAGTCTTTTGATAGAAAACACTTAATATTTAAGAGTTTCGCAGTCATATAAAATGTGGAACATGTATGTGTAGCTGTATTCAGTTTATAATTTACTCAGAATTTTGCTAATAAATTTGTTTAAATTTTCACTACTAATAATTTTGTTCATATTTGTCATTAAATGGTGATATTTCAGATAGAAAATCTTAGACAAGTTTTCATTGGATATGAAATTTTTTTTAAAAAATAATTCTGTATATCAAGAGCTGCTTGCAGTGACTGATATATATTACAAAGTGAGTTCTATACATTTTTTTTTATTGCATGATTGTACTGTATAGACAGAATACTCATTTATTGTATAGCATGGGCATCATGATGTTATTGCATGGCTGTACTGCATAGGCAAAATACCAGTGTATTGTATAGCATGGGATTCTTGATAGTATTTGCATTGCTGTGTTCAAGCAAAATGTCAAGATATTGTATTGCATGGGATTCTTACTATTATTGCATAGCTGTACTTTTTAAACAGACTGCCCATGTATTGTAAACTTTGAGATTGATGTCGACTGCACAGTTGTACTGTTTAGACAGACTGCCCATGTATTGTATAACTTGAGTTTGATGTTGACTGTGTGGGTTCTACTGTTTAGACAGAATGCACATGTATGGTAAACCTTGAGTTTGATGTTGACTGCATGGTTGTACTGTTGAGGCAGACTACCCACATATTGTAAATCTTAAGTTTCTTGATGTTCAATGCGTGATTGTACTGTTTAAGCAGACTGCACATGTATTGTAAACCTTGAAATTGATGTTGACTGCATTATGCAGAATACCCATGTATACTTTGAGTTTCTTGATGTTCAATGCATGATTGTACTTTTTAAGCAGACTGCCCATGTATTGTATAGAGTCTCAATGGTTATTTCATGGTTATATTGGTTTAAATTGACTGCCCATGTGTTTTATACCGCGAATTTATTTTAATGAGTATGTATTTTTTAGGTTTTGAGAAAAAAGACATTTTTGTCACTACTTAAGTTTGTATGTTTGCAATTTCGTTTTATTGTTCCTACACAAGAATCAATTTTTGTTGGCTCTTTAGTTTTAGTGCTCGCAGCAGCTACAAAATCCAAGAAAATGTGTACCCTACAAAAAAATATTGAAATCAGTGTATTTTTATTTTCATTTATATACCTATCCAATGTAGAAGTTATATCCTATTTTAGGGCCAGTTGTATTGTGTAGATGGCTGTCAGGAAGCCCCTTTTGTGTTTGCCATTGGTGGAGAAAAGGATGTCAAGGTGTGGGATGTCAGAGACAGTGCAGCAGGTAAAACTATTTCAAATTTTAAATTTTATTAGAATTTCTACAATTGAATTGCAGGTTTGTATGACATTTTATTGTTGAGGGGAGAGGAATTGCATAACATGTTTTAATAATTTACTGTAATTGATATTGTATTTGCAAGAATGTTGGCTTTTGTCTTAGTGTGGTGTTTGGATCACTGGTTTGAATCGAAGACATCAAAGGATTTAAAGAATCAACGCACTTTGGCTCTAATGAGTCACCTTTCAGAACTCCATTGTAAATGTACGATTATAAGATTTGTTTAATTAGTGCTTTATATAAGTAATGGAGTAGCAGATTTGATGCATACATCAGTAGTGTATAACACACAGGCAAATTCTATAATATAACATGTTGCTTTGCGGATTGTATCTAGAATTACAGGACCATGTGCTGTACACTTTGCTTTGCAAATTGTCACTAATTACAAAAGCATTTACTGTACATATTACTATGGAAATTATTGCTAGGATTACAAGACCAGGTGCTGTACACTTTGCTTTGCAAAATGTCACTATAATTACTGAAGCATGTGCTGTACACATTACCTTACATATTGTCACTAGAATTGCATGAGTATGCGCCGCATATGTTGCTTTTGCAAATTTTCACTAGGATTACAAGAGCATATGCTGTACACTGCAAATTGTCACAATTGAAATGGACAACTTTGCTTTGAAAAAAAAAATCTGCATTATGAAAATAATTTCACACAGCACATTAAATGACTTCCATGTATGTTAGCTTTTGTTTTGGGATTGATTGTTTTGTTTATTTTTTTTATTCTCAGGACACTGGACTAATATATTATGGTGTTAACATTTATTTTGATATATTATGGTATTAACATATTATTTTGATATATTATGGTATTAACATATTATTTTGATATATTATGGTATTAACATAATATTAAGATATATTATGGTATTAACATAGTATTTTGATATATTATGGTATTAACATAATATTTTGATATATTATGGTACTAACATATTATTTTGATATATTATGGTATTAACATTTATTTTGATATATTATGGTATTAATATAATATTAAGATATATTATGGTATTAACATAGTATTTTGACATATTATGGTATTGACATAATATTTTGATGTATTATGGTATTAACATGGTATTTTAATATATTATGGTATTAACATAGTATTTTGATATATTATGGTATTAACATAGTATTAAGATATATTATGGTATGGACACAGTATTTTGATATATTAAGGTATTAACACAGTATTAACATCCTTAGCTTAATATATAAAATTATTAGTTTTGTTCCAATTATCGATTATAATTGATCATCAGTTGGTTCAATAAACCAATAAGATAATCAATTGTTAAACTCCATAATTGATTGTGTGTAAAGGAAGACTACTTCTTTTAGTTGCATGCAAAACACAAAGGTTAGTAAAACTCCTGTGTAAATGGTAAGCTAAATAGGACTTCCAATCCACTAAAGTTGATTTGTATTATTTATTCCCTTCACAACTTACAAATATAAAACCATGCCATATTCCAAAGGTACAAACTTTCATTATTAGGAACATATAGTCATGATTATATGATTAAGCTGTTGGGTTGTTGAGATAATAAATTTAAAACAATTTTGATGATTTGTTTCAGTTTAAATGTAAAATCCTTTGTAGTACAGTAGTCCCCCTCTTGAATGGCCCCCCTGACCAGTGGCCACCCGCTCCTTACAGCCAGAATCCGACAGCACCGACGAATTTGTGTTCAAAAGTACCCCTCATGAAAGGCCACCCCGCTAACGTGACCAGCGGCCAGCATATTAGTGCAAAAATATAAAATTTACCCCTCACAAGTGGCCGCATTTTATTTTGTAATATGTATCCAGAACCAGTTTTATTCATAATGTGTGTTAAGTAATCCGATTTCTGTTTTCCGATGTCAGGTTTTCATTCCTGAAAGAAGTGTTGACTAAAGTACATGTACCACTAAGGTTAATATTATATCATTGGCGCCTCACGAGAAGCCACATTTATTCCATAAAGCTGAGAAAGACTCAAATTTTAATCCATACAAAAAGTTAAGTACACGTAATCCGATTAGCCTTACTGCTGTGTTATCATGAGATGTCCGGTTTAGTCACTCTGATAATTGTTAAGATTACAATTATTGAACAGTGGTAACAGCTGAGAAGTGGCAGTATTGATGTACAATACACAAGTCAGCGGGAAAATGGTTTGATAGCCTTTATGGCTTCCCTTAGTAACATGTTGAGCTTGTTCATTTTCATAATTAGTGGCTATTACTACTGACAATAATTGTCAAGATTACAAATCCTAATGGCTGCGAGGTGCTATTGTTCAGATCAAATCTGCATACATATCAAAGCCGTTTTGGCTTCTCTCCCTTAGTGTAAAAAAATGTAAACACAAATATGATAGCAGACTGCGACTAATGAATCACGTGACAAGATCGCTGCCTTTAAAAAAACACATGGCATTTTTTTTAAATGCAGAAAAGTTGTTTTATGTCTTGTAGTTGGCAACACTGATGATTACAACCGGACGTAATTGCAAAGATCATAACAGGGTCAGCATAGTCTAAAAATAGATTTTTGCAGACACACACACACAGAAATTAGCTTTGAACAAAACAGTATACCAGACAAAGTGACAACACATTACTTTACGAAGAAGGCATTTCGTCCGCTCTGCAAAAGTTTCGTCTGCATAATTAAATCGCATACAGTTAGCAACATCCGAATAAATCATTACAAAACATTAACATTCATCGTGTAAATGGAGACGATTATTTTAGAAAAAAGTCGGTTATTCTACTCGACATCGGGTGAAGTGGGGAGGGGGAACTTGCCGAACGATTTTAGGTAGAAAAGACTCAAATAAAACAATTTTACGTTGAAAAGACTCGAATAAACAACATCGTAACCGATAAGGAGGTTATTCAGCAGCAGTGGGAAAATGGAGCAAATGGAAAGAGAATTATGTATGTACCAAGATTTAAATGACGTTTTTGAATGGTTTTGCAATGTGCATGACAATAACACCCGCTCGTATATCACGCTTACTCAAGAATAAGAACTATTAATGCATGTTCAGTTGAAATAAGTCTATTATTATAACAAGAAGAACCTTTTAATAATTAATGTTACTTTTAAGCGAAGATATTAAATGCTTTGAAGAAAGTAGCTTTCTTACTGCGTACATTACATATACTTCTCTCAAAAAATTTATTCCACCTCTGGAAAGGCCACCTGTCTTATAAGGCCACTTTCCCGGTGCAGAAGGGGTGGCTGTATAAGAGGGGGACTACTGTATTTGTAAATAATAACAAACAAGAAAACCATGTCCTTCTATATTTTAAATTATAGACACATCACATATGAATGAAAGGATTTTAGCGGACTGCAACAGTATTTCAGTTGCATAAGACTGATCAGCCATAAAAAGCTGGTTTCATTTGACAAAGTTGTAGAACAAAAATAAAACAACATAATAGATAAAAATGTAATTTTTTAATCAGGTTAAAGTATACATGTCATTAAAAGAGAGTTTTCCTGTGCATTTATTAGTATTTTGAACTCTTGAGCAAAGATATAAATGTATAGCAAACAAAAATTAAAATTTGCTCTTAGTAACCAATTTTAATCAATTATCAGTTGGTTAAGTGGAACCAATTATTGATTATGAAATTCTGACCAATTCCCATCACTAGAAATTGTTATCTGCAGACTAATAATGGTTGGCAAAATTAAAAACTCCAGTCCCATTGTGGATGTGATTTACCCCCTCAGTTCCTTTCTTCCTCATTTCAGAACTCTATCAGCTGTTGTATTTTTAGCAGCAGCTGCTATTCTTGGATTCTACTAGAACTTTGTGTAGTCTGTCATTTTTCTTTTCTTATAGTTTAAAAATAAACATATGTTTCACTAGCTTCACAAGTAGTATTGCTAAATAGGCATCATTTTCCATAATGTCACCATTTTATCTTTTATTCTTTATTGGTGCTAAGATGTGCAATGTGGGATGTCACACCATCTTCTTTGGTAATGGGCATTATTTTCTATAACGTCATCATTTTATCTTTAGCTCTTTATTGGTGCTAAGATGTGCATTGTCAGATGTCACACCATCTTCTCTGATAATGGGCATTGTTTTTCACAGTACTAAGTACTAAATAAAATATTTTAGCATGTACTAGATAAATATGTTAGCATTTACTACATAAATGTACTAATATACTCAGCAGTAATAGCCTATCTTTGCACAACTATCTAAAGTACCTACATGTACTTTGACTGCATGAATTTGGCATTTGTTGCATGTACAGAAAAGTCATCCAACCGTTTTGGGGAACAATTCCATGTTTTGCTCACATAAATATATTTTGACAGAACCTGACTGTGTCATTGGTTCTTTGTAATTATAGTGTAACATTTATTCAAGAAAAGACTTTCCAACCCTTTAACAGCATTTGGAATAAAGAGGTTCTTCAGTTTGTTGATATGTCTTTTGTTCAAAATTGGTGAATCATGAAAAAATAACCTGTACTCCTTGTGTGAGACAAATGACAAAAATTATAATATTATATGATATTTAGGAACAAGTCTTTTTAACCATCAGTGGGCTTTTATGAGAAGAGATTAAAATTCTCCTAAATTTTTTTTCAAAATCTGTAAATATGCATGCATCAGAAAGCCAAAGAAATAGACAAATCCTGGCAGGGTTATGTATACAAGGGGGATTGTGTGCCAGCCTGGACACTATCTACGTATTAAAATTCTTTTTTCCAGCACCCTGATGATTTACACTTTTTTCTGCATTAACTATGATCATAATTCTTGTAGTGGCATTAACTTTGCTAAACATAGTTTTTATGTTTTCTTTTAATAGCTTTTCTTATATTTATTTATTTTTCTGCATTAGTGCTGAATCACTTCAAGTCTCGGGCTCCTGTGAAATTCAGTGTGTCTGATGGCACTGCCACAGAAACTAATGTTGCCATGGATACTGGGGAAGATTCTGCTGTTGCTATGGAAACACTAAGTATAGACAATACTGATGAAGTAGATCGAAAGGAAAAGAAGAAAAAGAAGAAGAAAAAGAAAAGAAAACAAAAGGACCCACATAATTTGTGAATAAAATACATATTTCCCTGTTCTTTTCACTTTTTCTGTTCATTTGCCCAGAACTTGGAAACTTGCTTGGAGATGAATTTTTGCCAGTAATTGTGTGAAATGAGGAAGTAACATCATTTTAACCAGATATGTCCATGTTTTGTTTGCAAGTGATGAAGTCAAGTTGAAGCTTGCACATTTAGGGAAAAAAGCCAGTTTTCCCTAGAGTTTTAAAATTCTGTTACTGATAATCTTTTCAGAAAAAAATCTGAAAACGAGTTAATTTGCATCAAAAATGGGTGATGACTATTTATTTAATTTATTAAAACTAAGCAATGCAGGAATTCAGTTTTCATTATGGTTGCTCATTGTTTATATGCATTAAACAGAATTTTAACATCTTTCCTATCTTATATCTTTTAGCACTTCATGTTTACATTTGCTTAGAGGTGTCATCTTCACCAAGTTTTTGTTCACTTCTTTATGTTAACATTTGTAGAATTGTACTTTTAATTAGCACCAAATAGCCACATTGTGCTGATCTACCATTAAGCTTCCAGTTCACACACACACACACACACACACACACACACACACACACACACACACACACACACACACACACTTAGCATGGACATTTACACTTACTAGCGATGAAATTAAAATGCAAGCATGGGTCACATGCATTATGCCATATTGAGCACTTGTGTGTAACAAAATGTCTTGTGATTAATGTCTAATTAATCAATTTTATTTGGTCTATAAAATGTTGTTGATCTTTGAAGATAACCTCAGTTGGAGGTGACAGTTAAATTAAGCACACCTCATAAGTTGGCTTCCTTTGTGAAATTTAACTTGCAAAAACTGATAAATAGCACTATCTTGAAGTAAGTCAACAAAACACAAGTATTAATGCTCATACATAAAACTTGTACTATTAATGTGCTGTAAATAAATTGCTCTTGCAATATATGTATTTATATGGATTCAGGTTATGTAACTGATGTACAGAACATTAATTGGCTTGCATAAAGTAATAACATTCCATTATATAAATGTCACATAGGCAGGGCTCAGGTGAATGAAACCTGTAACTTGGTAACAATTCATGATGGTATTTTGAACTATGACCTGTTACAAAGATGGATGCTAAGTTGTTAAAGTTACTGTGTGGAAATGCAGCACTCCCGCAGTCTAACACTGTTCATGGGAGCCATTAAATTTACCTGACTGGTATGTGAGATCACCATTTGTTGAGGTGTTTTATACATGATACTGCTGTATAATGAAATGGGCTCCATGATCATACCAGCCTTGAAACAGGCCACCAAACACTGAGGTGTACTGTGTACACATAATAATCCGGAAATGATGTGTATCTTATTGGTAAAGAAGGTATGTATGTTGGAATTCTTTCACTGATTGTAAAGATTTTACTTCTTTTGGAGTTCCAAATGGCACCAGAGTACTTAAGACTTCATTTGGAAGGGAGATGCAAAATGGAACCAGAGTACTGAAGACTTCATTTGGAAGGGAGTTGCAAAAGTCAATAGAATAATGAAGACTTCATTTGGAAGGGAGTTTCAGAAAGGAACCAGAGTACTGAAGACTTCATTTGGAAGGGAGTTACAAAAATGAACAAGAGTACTGAAGATTTCATTTGGAAGGGAGCTGTAAAAAGGCACCAGAGTACTGAATACTTCATTTGGAAGGGAGTTACAAAAATGAACAAGAGTACTGAAGATTTCATTTGGAAGGAGTTGCAAAAAGGAACCAGAGTACTGAAGACTTCATTTGGAAGGGAGTTTCAGAAAGGAACCAGAGTACTGAAGACTTCATTTGGAAGGGAGTTACAAAAGTGAACAAGAGTACTGAAGACTTCATTTGGAAGGGAGTTACAAAAATGAACAAGAGTACTGAAGATTTCTTTGGAAGGAGTTGCAAAAAGGAACCAGAGTACTGAAGACTTCATTTGGAAGGGAGTTGCAAAAGTCATTAGAGTAATGAAGACTTCATTTGGAAGGGAGTTACAAAAAGGAACCAGAGTACTGAAGACTTATTTGGAGGTGAGTTGTAAAAAGGAACCAGAGTACTGAAGATTTCATTTGGAAGGGAGTTACAAAAATGAACCAGAGTACTGAAGACTTCATTTGGAAGGGAGTTGTGAAAAGGCACCAGAGTATTGAAGACTTCATTTGGAAGGGAGTTCCAAAAGGCACCAAAGTACTGAAGGTTTCATTTAAATGATTCTGTTCTAGGCATTGGTAGTTTTAGAATATTAATAGCTGTAGATTATAATTATAATTTTCACACAGAACAAAAACGTTTTCAAGGTATTCAGGGACAGCTTCATTAAGACGCTTATATGCAAGTGTTGCATTTTGATGACTGTCTTGATTTTCAATCCACTTCAGTTGGGGAAAAGGAGAACATTAGAAGTATTATCATATGAAGCATTGAACATGATTCTTACAGTTTTCTTTTGTAGTCTGTTTACTCCATGTAATTGTGATTTTTAACAGTTACTAAATACAGAGGCTTAGTAGTTGTCAGATACTCCCCTCCCAACTTTGTTGGGGTAGGTGGTCTGGGTTTGGTTATCGTTATCTAGAGGTGATCGCCGACGGTGTAATTTGCCCGGGACGAGTAAATATCAATAGAAATTGAGAAATTTAGAGGTGGAATAGATAAAGAGCTGAGCAGGTATATAGAACAGAATAACACGAGCCCCCGTTACAAATAAAGACAAAATTTAATCAAGATATCTAACAATAAAGTTCATAAACAAAAGTAATAATAATGCATTACGATTGAAAGATACACTTCTTTCTTTTTGAACTAACTTCTTCAACGAATTTTTTGAATACAAGGAAATGATTCTACCAATAGCCGATCTGTTAAGCGATAGAATTTAAATCATCATTCAGACCAAGTGAAATATATCGAAAACATTGCCTTGTACAGTTTCATAACCTGATGGTCTTGATTCAGTCCAAATTCCACAGCGACTCTCTCTTTTGACTTCCTTGTGCCGGTAAGTCTGGGTCTCCTCCACTTTGACTTCCTTGTGCCGGTAAGTTTGGGTCTTCTTCACTTTTGACTTCCTTGTGCCGGTAAGTCTGGGTCTTCTTCACTTTCGACTTCCTTTGCCAAATTCACAGGTTGTCTCGCCTCTTTCGCCCTTTCCAACGTTGTCCACTTTGGGTTCTTAATACGCAATACGTAGATCGTAGAGCGCAGAGCTATCTCGTCCTTCCAAAAAAAACAAAATAAGCAACCTAAATCTTCCGTCACATTATACTGGAGGAATAGATCAATACCTACCCCCACCCCCACCCCACCCCCGTTATGGCAGATAAATTCTATCCTGATTTCAAACAGATTCTACGACTATCTAGTCTAACTGGCCATGACAGACCGTATCAACCTAGTTTCACAAGATTAATGGTCAACTAACTGCTATTTCAACATCCCACCGAGACATTAGTTCCAGGCTAGTCTCAGTTACACAAATGAATGAAATTCGTTGCTACTGTATTTATAACAACAATCAAGTGGTTATCATACGTGAACTCATACATAGGTCGGAGAATTCTCACAGATTCTCGCATCTCAAATAAAATAAGGTATGAAATTCTAGATACATAATTTCCTATAATAAACGAAACTATACGTTCAAACAAGTCGTCGATGTTTTTATAAAGAAAAATATCATTGTACGGACTCGGATAAACGAACTCAACACAGGTATACCATATCAAGAAATTAAATTTACGAACTTAAACAAATAAATCCATGCAAATACAAGCAAATAAATCGACAAAACATCATAGTAGTATCAACGAATTACATAAGATTGTTGCAAATACCTTGTTTTCCCAAGCTCTCACTTCCCGAACGTGTCTGTCCATTTTTCCAGACAATTGCTTCCCTTGGATGCTTTAACGAGTAAATTTACTTCTTAAATTACTCGGAGTCTATTTTCTTCTTACATTCGTTTCTCTTCAGAGAAAAAGCGGAGACTGATTTCAATTTTGCTATTTTGCACATTTAAACTGAGAGTTTTTTCATGTGAAACCACGCCCCCTTCACAGCGTGACCAATCTGGATGAAATACGTTTTCCCGCCCGAACTTGCTGAAACATGTGGTTCGTCTGACAAACCTTGATTACCCAACTGATTCCTGGTAACTTTCAGAAATGACAGTTTTCCATACCGATAAGAAATTGACCCCTTCTGTCCAGTTTAAACAAACGTAGCCTTAATCAAAAATCGCTAAGCTCATGACAGAGACTGTACCAATCCGTGCATTATGGCAATTTAAACGCACGCAGAACTCCATAAATCTAATTAATCGTACACGTGTCCAACTAAATGTGTTCTACCGAGATCGACAGAAAAATTTGCTCCATTACAGTAGTCTAAAAACACAGATGTAGCATTTAAAAAATAAGACTCGGGGTGTCATGGAGCAGATACTTCTTTATGGGACTTAGCAACGACATTTTTAATTTAAGGGCTTGCATTACTTGTTGATACGTTCATTCCATTCCAATTTAAAGCCATATTATAAGGGGGCTCGATCCTCATTTGAATTCAACAGCAAGGGTTGGTATTCCTAGAATCTTCTACCAGAGGTGACAAAAGGATTTATGGACCGCTCCAGTGGCCTAAGTTTTTAGAGCATCCACAGCAGATCTGGTGGTCGCGGGTTCGAAACCCAGTTTTGTCATACCAAAAACGGAAAAAAATGCTACTAGCAGTTGCCTCACTTGGCACTCAGCATTAAGAGGTTAGTGTTAGGACTGGTCGGCCTGGTGTCAGGATAATGTGACTGGGTAGGACATGATGCTACGTGTCTGGCATGATGCCCCAGTGCTAGACATAACTAAAAACTGCCACGCAGCAGGACACAACTTTTATAAACTCCGAGTAAATTTAATAGTTGAATATTATTGTTAAGCATTTGGTTTTAGTATGAAAATGATATCTAAGCTTCATGCTAGTAGCTTTAACATTTTAATCTGCCCTGTATTTCTTTCAGTAAATGTGTCAAAAGAACCTGGCTTTAGTAACCATGAAAAACGCTGCTTCGAAATTGGACACTCAGTATAAAGTATGCACTGAAGAAATGAAGTCTTGAATTCAGATTGATTTGGAGTGGGGTGATATGTCACTAGGGTTTAACAATATAAATATGACACAGTTACAGTGCGTGGAGTCGGAATTCCCCAAACCGCGGCTTGGCCCCACATCTTCTGTGCTTATTCAATACCTTTCTTGTATCGCTAATACCCAACCAGAACAGAAGGGATGCACTCAAATTACATATTCAGTGTGCATACATACATACATACATACATACATACATACATACATACTTCAGTGGAGCAAGTGGTTTGTTATAAACTACAGTGGTGATGACGTAAATGGCTAGACTGACGCTGTGCTTCTTTTGTATTTATTTGTTTATTTCTTTCTTTATTTATCTCGCTTGGCTGCAGGTCATGCTAGTCTGAGGTCGAGCCCTTCCTCCATCGTCCATCGACCGTCGACATCTGTCAACGTGACATTTTTTTGACATCTCAGAAACTTTTTTTGACCAAACTTGATAGTATTGTTTCTTATGGAATTTTTTTCAAATTTGTTTCCATAGCAACCAGGTAGAGAATGATTTTCTTTTGTATTTTCTCCGAAACTGTCTGGTAAATTTTGATCAAAAAATGTTTTGGAATGATCCAGAGGACATTTGTTTGCTTGGCTTCCAACGTATCCAGGTGGAAAGTATTTTTCACATGTGCTCCAAAACCACATGGTCGATTTTGATCCAAGTTTGTGGGAATGTTTCATAATACGTGTTCTGCCAAAGCCTTAGTGTTGGCAGCTTTAACAAGTTTGTGGCTTCCGTGCTAAAAGGAATAAGTAGCTTTGACAGTTCCAAAACTACTGAGCCAGTTTTGATCTAAATAGTTAATATACTCGGGACATGTTCTACGAAAGTTGTGTTTGGGTGCCTTCCCTAGCAACCTTTTGGTTTCCATTAGAAAGAAATGGAAAATGTATATTTGACACCTCCATAACTACTGGACCAAGTTTGATCAAACTTTATAGGACTGTCATTCTGAACATAATCTACCAAAGATTATTGCTTTGTGTGGCCTTCCTGGCAACCGCGTCGTTCCATAGACACGAGATGAAATACATATTTTTTTTTACGTCTTTTATGAAACCACGGGGTAAGTTTGCATAAATATTTCTTGGAACATGTTCTGTGCAAATTTATATATTTATTTAGCGGCCTCGCTTGCAGCCTTGTAGCTTCAGGAACCAGGTGAAAAAATGCAATTTTTTTAAAATACCTCCTCTGATATATCTTCACGTATTTGAAGAAAAATTTGTACACATTTCATATGACATGTTTAACAAATGTCCTGCTAAGTCTGCAAAATATGTCTTCCATAGCAATCGGGTAATAAGTGCCTTACGAGTAAATTTACCTGGCCAGTTGGTGTTATTTTGGCTTGTAATGTGACAAGGAGAGCGATTCGCCCTTCCCCCACCCACACCTCCACCACAACACGAAAGACTTCGCGTTTTAGACTTGCATGAGACATTTCTATGTATGAAAATATACCATGGTTTGACTCGCCAGTGTAAACGGTACAGGTAGAGTAGCGTGTTATTATACAAACGTCCACGCATATACTCCCGGTTTCTTGTTCCAAAAAGACCGCTCCGGTGGCCTAGTGGTTAGAGCGTCCGCCTCTGATGCGGGAGGTCGTGGGTTCGAACCCCGGCCGAGTCATACCAAAGACTTTAAAAATGGAACTAACAGCTGCCTCGCTTGGCGCTCAGCATTAAGAGGTTAGTGTTAAGACTGGTCGGCCTGGTGTCAGGATAATGTGGCTGGGTGGGACATCATGCAACATGTCTGCGGCATGATGCCCCAGTGCTAGACATCACTATAAACTGTCACACTGCAGACATCGTAGCGATATGACTGAAAAATTGTTAAAGCTACGTTAAAAATCAAAATCACACACTCACTCTTGTTCCAAATGAAAATATACCATCGATTCCATGTTAAGGTTAACGAACGTTTTAATAACATTTTAATTATGGTTAAAGAACGTCAGATGCTGAGGTTAAACTGTTTAAGGATTTCAAGGACATTTTATACTTCGTGTAGCAGGACGTTGATCCTCTAATTTGCCGGAATGCCCCCAAATCTACGTGATCTATCCTAAATAAAACAAGACTGCATGGTGTAATGCCTGAAAATTAGATCTCGCCCGAAGATGCGAGTCTAGTCAGTCAAAGACACCACTGTACTGTACAACACACAGCTATGACATTGTAAGTTTGATCTTGTCGAAATTTCTGCAGTGTGGTAGTTTATAGCGATGTCTAGAACTGGGGCATCATGCCGCAGACATGTGGCAACATGTTCCACCCAATGACATTATCCTGATACCAGACCGACCAGTCCTAACTGTTACGTGTAGGCTCGTACAATAATGACAAGAGAAAAAAGTGAAGATAACAAGCTTTGCATATTTTAAGAAAATAATTTATTTCCCTAGAAAACAATGTAAAAATTGGAAAATAGGACTTACGGTTTGTGAATATAATCCAAAATTTAATCCTAAGACTGAAAAATACAAGTCCTATCACTAAATAGTTCTATTAGAATCCAGGTTCGAATCTCGACGACATACAAATATGGAAGGCGATGACGTCAGATGTGGTCCATGTACGAATATCAACAATTCCTCAACTGAATCACAGTTTGTGTTTCCGAATAATTCCAGAATAAATTTCCACTGAATTTCTTTCTCCCAGAATTTATAAAACAGTACACTCGTTTGGTTTTCTAGAGAATAAATTATTTAAATTCCAAACACAAATGAATTTCAAAAACAATCTGGTAACCTATCCGGCCTTCTAGGTATCAGGAATACAACTGACTGACGAGCGCTCAGAAAGGGTTATAGATTCACCCGAATTATCATGCCGTTCTCGCGAGACAGACTACGTGATCTAATAACACTTGAAATACGTAATAAGATATTTGCCAGTTTGCACGTAGCTCTATCTAAGAACTAGACTATCACTCTAAAACAAATATAAAAATAAAACATTGTTTATCCAGATTAACACGTAGGTCGAAAAGGACCTTGAAAACAGCCAATCGTATTCGCGTAGCGATTACACTACCGCGGACCAAGGTAAACTAAAAATATTACTAATGTAATACGTTTTACGTCTTAGATGAACAGAATTACTGGAAAAGGATTTTGAATCCCTACAATAATCATTACAATGAAATGTAATGAAAGAAAAATAAAATAAAAAAAGAATTTTAAAACTCACACACAAGCAATTTAATTACATATACGTAACATAACAATAACTTCATAATGCTGAGCGCCAAGCGAGACAGGTGCTAGTACCATTTTTTATAAGTCTTTGATATGACTCGCCCGTATTTCGAACCCGCGACCTCCCGCATCCGAGGCGGATGCTCTAATCACTTAGTCCACAGTATCGGTCGAACTGGATTGTGAATATCATTACCAATCGCAAAATTCAAACTAAATATTATTGTCATGCCATTATCATATCCTACATCACATCACATCGCATCGCTTCAATTTTATAATGTAAACAGCAACAACTTAGTGTTATTCAACAGATCAAATCAAATGCCTTGCTCTGTACATGATATTATTTTTATTGTTTTACCAACGAAATAATACCGTTAATACTCGCTTATACGTAATTGCAAACAACAAAGATCCTGATCTGCCGTATCATAATGCGCCTGCAGATTAGGGTCTATTTTGCTTGTTCTGCTAATTACTTCTCACAAACTGTACAGAACCAGATCTGTCGGCGCATGAGTTGGGCTTGTGTTATCAGCGAGTATAAACGGTAATGATCTTTAAATGTTACTGGCCGAAAGTCAGAACACGAGGTAAATTCAAGCTAAGTCACTGAATCCCTTACAAGTAGAGATGGCATTTGAAGCAAGAGCTATGAAGCCAGACATATGCTGTGTGGGATTAACCGGGTGCAAGAAAAATAACTAAAAATAGCTATCATAATAAATTATCATTCTTAAATTCACAAGCACTAATAACAGGCAAATTGTAGCGCCTTAAAGGGGAGGGGGGATGTGATTGGATTTGATGATATTGCATGCCTCGTTTATTTAATATGCCTTACATTCATACATAAAAGCGAACGACATTTCCAACGAAGTATGTGTCGCTTATCTCAAGTTTTGGGATAGCTAATCACGTAGAAAAAAAATAATCAACTAAAAACCTGAACATTTTCAAATGACCTTAAACTATACCGACAAACAAGGCAAATTTTCTATGATCTTGACTCGCCTGAAGGCTAGGGTGATATGTTTGGGCGTACGCACATAAATGGCAATCTGCAGTTTAAATGTGATAGCATCCTTTCTCAATATTTTGGACTTAGTCCACTGAGAAAAAATTAAACAAAAACGAAACCAATAAATCTCAAATGACCTTGACATTGAGGGCAAAAAGAGGCTACATAACATACGAGTGGATATGTAACGGCATTGCTTACAGATTGTATTATCCATGTTTGATAGCGATTCTCTCTCACAGTTAAGGACTTGCGCCGATACTGAAAATTTGAACCAAAACAATAACCATTATTAACGCCGCCGTCACTGACACCGACGTGAAAGCAATACAGACAACAATGGATTGGAGTGTATATGTTTCTCTGAAAAGTATCAATCTGTCCCCGAGTTCTCACACAGGCAAATTGTATCCAGCACAAACTATCGCTAATTGTACGTTTCTCGATTTTTGTTTTTGATTTTTTAAAAATGTTTCTTTTTTTGGGGGGGGGGTAAATTCATTGTTTTGAACATACAATCGTGCTCTGGCGATTGCTTACACACAACATACTGCATATGACCTCTATGAACGTATATATGATTTATTTTTAAATACGAGCTCATAAACTGTTTCAAAGCTACGAGAAATGTTCACAAGGATTTTGGTTCCAAAGTGAGTTAAAATATTAAGGTGTTTTCTCCACGGTACCGTTAGACTTATGAACTAGATGCATCCAACGTCCAGTTTCAGACAAAAGCGTCTTAAATTTACTTTTTATTTTTTTAGAAGAAAAGATAAAATGATTTTTCCTATTCCAAGGACATTCGTTGCGTGCAAATAAAGGAAAAGGTGAAACTCGGAAAGCTGGAAAACTCGAGAAGGCTAGCTCGATAGGCTACCTTTTTGGCTGGTTACAAACAACCAGCTTATTATGAATCATTCTATGAAATGAAAGTTGTCATTCCATGTATCTCGTGTACATGGATGAACAAATGCTGCAATAATAATAATAATAATAATAATAATAATAATAATAATAATTATTATTATTATTATTATTATTATTATTATTACATTTCAAAAGGGATTTAAATTTGTTTTATACAAGTTAATTAGCTCACTATAATACGATGTCTGCTCTGCCTAAAACCAGAATTGCATATGAAATTATGCTCTTTAATCATCTATCTATAGGGGCCCCGAGTGGCCGAGTGGTCTAAAGCGCTCTTCGTTACGGATCACTACCATCTCACCTCTGTCTGCGTGGGTTCGAGTCTAGGATTCGGCGAATGTGGATATGTGAGAAAGCTTGCCAGTAGCTTCTCGTGGGTCGGTGGTTCTTTCCGGGGATTTCCCGGTTTCTTCCTCCACCATTAATACTGGCCGCCATGTATAGCCTATCGTGTGCTGAAAAATGGCGTTAAGCCCCACAACAACAACATCTATCTATAAGTTATTATTTTCCTCCATTTTTCGACCGTTTTGTGGATTTTGTGGATGCTTAAAAAATTAATTTAAAGACTCGACGAACAATAATTCTTCCGTAAGACCAATGGAAATCCTTCAAAGAGTCCATGAACAATAATTCTTCTCCAAAACCCATAGAACTCCTTCAAGGACTCGACGAACATAATTCTTCTGTAAGACTAATGGAAGTCCTTCAAAGACTCAACGAACAATAATTCTTCTGTAAAATCAATAGAACTCCAAAGACTCGACGAACAATAATTTTTCTGTACAACCAACAGAAACCCTTTGTCATGGGAGGTGGTGAAGATGAGTGATCTTCCCCGCTCCATATGCTTTTTGGATATCGTTATCTAGATGATCGACCTTGGTTATATTGCCCGGATCGAGTAAAGAATAAAATAAATATGGAATCACGGGAGGGAATAAAAGAGATCTGAGCAGAGAGATATAATATAATAACATCGGCCCCCGCATGTAAAATATAGCAATTTAATCAACTGCATAAATCAACTGAAATCGAATATGACGTGTGAATGATTCGCTTTCTCTCAGAAACAGAGTTACGAAATTATGCGAAATTCAATAACCCCTTCTGTTATATTGATAGAACAAAATTTCATCATACGATTGAGTGGCAGATCGAATTCAAATTGCCGGCCTGACAGCACCACCTGGTGCTTCCTTCCTTTCCCAAATCACTGTTGGTGATCTCTCTCTCTCTCTCTCTCTCTCTCTCTCTCTCTCTCTCTCTCTCCTCCTAGCCTTCTTGGGTCTTCAACCTCTCTTAGTTTTATACTGCTCTTTCCCCCTTTGTACAATACAGGTGTGTATAGCTATGTTCTTTCCTTGTGCATTAATTCGAAATTTGCTCTTTCTATGCAACTGAATCTCTCTCTTTTTCATGTCCATCACTTTTCGACAAGCGTTCTTTAGACAATTTTATAACGAGTAAAGATACCTGATATTTTTTCTCGGTGTCAACTTCTTGGCTACCCACAGAAACATAGACTGAATAATTTTAGGAGGGGAACTATTATAAAACCCTGAATTCCATCTGGACCCTCCACCCCACCCCCCACCCCGGTTTAGTTGAGCCAATTAGAATTACTACTTCACCCGCCAAAAATCTCTATCATTCCCACAGAAGTCAGAATAATCCTCTCTAGTCCGCCTTTATTAATACCTATTCTGGAAAATATCATTTTTGGACACCTGTTTCGTATGGTCCCCGATTTCCTAACTTCGTCTCAGTTCTGGACATTTTACCGTTATGACCTCGCGTTAACATTGCATTCTTTCTGTTCATAAGTGTTAACTGAGCGAGTCCTAATTAAAATTAAATTCATGCTCAAATTAGGAAATGTTAATTGTCCAAGTTTATGGGCAGGCTAGCCCATAAGCCAATCTTAAGGTTTACGTGTCATGCTGACCACGAAAAAATGTACTATGAAAGTATCTACAGGATTGTTCAAAAACATTTTGCACCCTTACACCCTTCTTCAATCTACGAATTTAACACAGGTGAAATGACAATATTCGTCAAACCACTAACATTGATATCCACGAAAATTAATGAATTCACTGTATTCGTAACGGGTGGGAGCCTAGAAGATACAGTTAAATGAAAGGATGATCTACATACAAGCTGCAACATCTTCATTGGTAACGGGTGAGAGTCCTGCTGATTTTCTTGAATAAGGGGATGATCTACGTGCAAGCTGTAGCTTCAGTATTGGTAACGGATGGAAACCTAACAGATACAGTTGAAATGGGGGATGATCTAAATGCAAGCAACAACTTCGGTATTTATAACCGTTAGAGGAAACGCAAATACAGTCGAAGGAAAGGATGATCTATATGCGTACTGTAACTTCACTATTGGTACTGGGTGGGAGTCTAGCAAATACAGTTGAAAAAAAGAATGATTTCTATATAAGCTGTCGATTAATTCTCAAATAGCACACGTGCATTGGGACAAAGTTGGCGGATGATCACATGGTAGGCGTTGTGTATATGACGTTTGACCAACGTCGAAACATTCTTCACTTGCCGACTTTAATTAAAAACAGGGGCGCCCGCAGAATTGGTTTTTTGTTGAGTTTTTTTTGGGGGGGGGGGCAAACATGTAGTGTTCAGCTATTAAGTTTTACGGATGTAGGCCAAAACACGTTTAGGGGTGAAATTGGGGGGGGGGCAATCTCCACAAACCTCTTGCCACTATGTGCGGGGACCCATGGTTAGAGAAACACTAGTTGCGTCACCGTTGTTTAGCAGTTGCAATCCCGAAATTCCGACGTTGGAAAAAACACTAGTTGAGCCAATGTTGTTCTGTGGTTGTAATGTTGATGTTAACTCTATTTTCATCTGGTGTTCTAATTTTAATTCTATTACTTTCATTTCAGAGCCAGATAGAGACTTACTAATGAAATCCAAAGTACTTTTACCCCACCCCCACCCCCACACGCACACAAAAAAATCTTTTCCACCTAATATCGGACTAAAATATTGTTATTTCTTGCTTCGTTAAAGAAGACTTTGCCTCAGAAAGATCATATTTAGAAAAAAATTCCTACCCCAGACGAGAGCTCCAATTTTCTGTTACGACTCTATGGTCATAAACTTAGTGACAGAAAATAGCGAAAACAAACAAGTTTTGTAAAATTTAACAAATAATTTATTTACCTAGAATACAAAGTGGGAATTTAACGATTGTGAATTAAATCCTAAATAATCTATCACAAGTCAGATTTGTACAGAGTTCCAATTGAATTCCTGTGGTGTTCCAAATAAGTTCAAATATTGAATGTGCTGATGTGCATGTAGTCCCCAAGATGTTAATGTGCCAAAGGCCTGGAATGTGTAGATGTGTTGCCAGTCTTTTCATGTATCACATTAATATAA
Organism: Megalonaias nervosa; assembly: GCA_016617855.1. Taxonomy (NCBI): domain Eukaryota; kingdom Metazoa; phylum Mollusca; class Bivalvia; order Unionida; family Unionidae; genus Megalonaias; species Megalonaias nervosa. The sequence continues at coordinate 12,940 of JAECUM010093016.1, read as the reverse complement.
TTCAAAATGTCCTTCACTAAATTCGCTACAATTCCAAATTAATGATTTAGTCCAAGAAGTATTAATGAACACTTTGTAATTCCAGGAAAAAATTGAAATAAATAAATCCACCCAGACTAAAAACTGAACACTGAACACAACAATAAGATTGATTCCACTTCGGATGTTAAAGTAGGAATGAGTAACCCTTAAGTAAACAACTTTATATACCCCTCCACTTGACCTAGGTTGCAATATTACCATTTTCTGGAACTTAATGGACAATTTCTTTTCTTGAACTTACTAAGGTCAGAATCAGAACTGTATCTGTAACTCAAACTGAAGTAAGCATGTTTACAGTTAATAATGATCTGAATATTCAATTTATAATCATATAGAAATATTAGCTGTGTATCATGTTGTTTTGCAAAATAAATGTCATTGGTCAGGTAGACCGTTAATTAGATTTTAGACTATGGTCGATTGCAAAATACAGATATAGTTAACATATAATCATTGATAAAAGCCAACAAACAATGCAAAATAAATATACATAACAATATATAAACAATAACGGGGACATATCTCCCTGTTTCACGCCAACAGTTGAAAAGAGGATGTTCTATTCTGAAATCTAGCACGCTTACTTTATCAGACTGATATATACTGACAGCAAATAGAATTTTACTGCTATAACCTTCTACTTCAAGCTTATACTGTGAATTCATTTAGCGCACAGAATACCTTTCTAAGGTATCTAAATGCACACTTCAATTTGTTACCGTAAGTAAACTTAAATAAACAATAATATAGCAATATCATCCAAAGTAACTGTAACTATTTCAGGGCAAAGAGCATCGAAAACGTCTTGTAAATTACATGGTAGACTGTTTATTACTCTGTTAGTCTTATTGTGTTTAATTTCAGGATATAGGTCAGTATCAACGGTAAACAGACCAAAATTGTCGTGAACTACAGTTTTATTACCGTTATTGTTATCTGAATTCACGTTTACCCAAAAGTCTTTAGGTTTGTGTTTGGTGAGATTCTTCAGATTTATTGCTTGAAGTCTCCTCCATATATCAAGAGCTCAATGTTTCATTCCATTTATGACGAGCTTGACGTTTTATTCCATTATAATCAGTACGCTAAAATACAAATTTATGTATAAAATTAGGGGGACCCGGGTGGCCGAGTGGACTATAGCGCTCCATCAATGTTGGTTTGTGAGAAAGCTACTAGGAGCTTCCATGAGTCGGTGGTTCTATCCTGGTTTTTCTCGAGTTCGTCGTCCACTGATTATACTGGCCACTGAGATGCACATTTCGATAAATCATTTTGCCCCCGCAACTTTTAGCTCTTCTAGTCATAGACCAGAGTATCTTGTAAAATGGCCTTTCGTCAAGTGATTGGTAGCACAAATTTATTACTGCTTGTCCACGTAAACTACATGGATGAATACTATGAAATGTAACATACACATTCATCCCGCTATACCCAAAACAATAACATTTCTAGAATCGTTAATAACACCTATTCTAAGCATTTTGGCTCTTTTGACAGTTTCACGAGCTATAACGCACTTGTCATCAAACGAGTCAGTACTTTTATGTTTATAAGTATTGCCGTTTATTTAAGTTTTAATATTTTTAATTTTGACAAAATATGGTGAACGTCTTATCGAGATGAAAATCTGAAAAATAGTTGGTGAATATCTTTACACATTGAAATATAAATTCTTCAGACATGATAGGCACAATCTTATACATCAATACCAAATGTTACCCAGTCCCATTACTAATTTACTACAGATGATCCACGTTTCTTGGTTTGCCTTCACATGCCTTGTTGTTTCCTGTCTCTGTACACATTTATGTTTGTAATAGCGTATTCATTCAAATAGCTGTCTTATCTGAAATAAAGTGTAAAATCCCTTCCCTCCTCACGGTTGAAAAGATGTTTCATCTTGTTGAGACAGATGCATCATGCAACGTACTTGCAATTGCATCTTTATCATACATTTTTGTTCAGTATGTCAGCACCCGGCAATCAGTGGTGTGTTGTTGTTGTTGTTGTTGTTGTAGGGTTTAACGCCATTTTTCAGCACACCATAGGCTATACATGGCGGCCAATATTAATGGTGGAGGAAGAACCCGGGAAAACGCCGGAAAGAACCACAGACCCACGAGAAGCTACTGGCAAGCTTTCTCACATACCCACATTGGCCGAATCCGAGACTCGAACCCACGCAGACAGAGGTGAGATGGCAGTGATCCGTAACGAAGAGCGCTTTAGACCACTCGGCCACTCGGGGCCCCTAATCAGTGGTGTGAAAACGGGGCCTGGTGACTCCTGACACATATTGTAAGATGCGACTAAAGAATGAACCTGTTTGTAAAGGAAAGATTTGAATTCGAAGAATTTGTGTACATGTTGTCTTTCCTTTGCGGTACATGATTGCTTTTTGTTGGAATGGTTTTTCTTCCTCATGATTCTGTAAAAAATGTCAGCCTTATTACTACCAAGCTTTGTTCGGTACTAAGTTGCCAGGATACATACATACATACATACATACTTACATACATACATACATACATACATATTTGTTTAGGATGGACATACGCACAGACGTTTGGGCAACATTGACCCATGTAATAAAGTCTATTAAATTTGGTAGATTCTAGTTATGCTGTTGTCAAAAGTTAATATAGATCAAGAAGACGATATCTTTAAAACAATTCAAATGTGATTCTGTTTGAAGTCATTAATTATTTTATGGTGAAAAGATATTCCCTTAAGAATGTAGGGAAAAAGTTGTACACAATGCCACATCCAAACGAGATGGAGCAATAACAGATGAATCGCAAGTATATGAGAATCAATAATCGAAATATCAGTAAAGTCTGTACCAATTCTAAACTAGAGCATCAACGAGTTATTGATATATGCAATGCGATTAGTGCCACTATGCTAGTGGTAGGTATTGCGGGCTCAAGCAATATAATACGACCCAGTATATTGTATGTCCACGGCTCAGCTGATTGTCAGCACTTGCAGAGATGGACTTGGCACAGACTTTTACCGGGATTTCCAGCTCGTTCTATATTTAACTGCTAGCTAACGTCCATTGATTGCCTTTCTTGTAGTTTACAAGTCCGGGTTGTACGTTTGCACATCTACACCTGCCATTCACTGTAGGTAGCAGGAGACGCTTTTAACAATGTAATCGATATAAAAACTTTAATCAGGTAACCTAGAACGGTGAGAAATAGTGGCTTTAACAAAAAAAACTTTAAAAAATTGCAACCGTTGGATATGTTGAAATTCAGCATGAAGCATATTGCTCTCAGAGAAGCACAGCGACAAAATCTGTCGTAGGAAAACAAAATAAAAAGTAATAGAACGAACAGAAATAACAATCAGCTACGAAAATGTAGAATTTGTATACGTATACTGTAGTTAAGCTTACTTGCAAACTTACAGCTTGTGTAACGCCTTTCTAAGTACATGTTGTGGATTGCACAAAAGTCTAAATTGAAGCGATTGGACTGTAGAAAATTTAAATTTAATTTAATTTCAGGCAATCAACTATCATAAATTCAGGCTTAAACTCTATGACATGTTGGTAGAAATGAGAACAAAATTAGTATCGTTACATATCATGTTTTGCATTGTAATTTTCACGTGTAACTAAAAGAAATACATATCGCTTACACCATTTTGACTGTCAAAATCTCCTCAAGTTCATCTGACACTTCCTCATAGTACCAAGTTTGTGTGTCCTTTTGGATAACTTTACTGTCTGAAATTCTTGCTCCTGTTATGGTCATCTAAGCCAGAAAAGTTAAAAGGCAGAGGACAAACAGCATCCACCCCCACCCCACCCCCTTTATCCGAGTTGGGGACCACTCAGTTCATCTGGCGGTTGTGGGCCCAGTCAGGGAATTTCTTTTCAGCCATAATATTTCTTTTTTATTTCCTTTATCTCAAGATAATTATGCTTTCAAGTAATATAAATGATATAACGATATATTTATATCTTAATCAGAGCAAGATTATTTTTTTCTAGCTGTTGACTCAACAATTTAAATAATTAAACGGTCATTCTATTAGCGAATAGCCATACACAAAAAAAAAAAAAAAAAAACCCAAACAACAAACAGCAAAATCAACAGCAACAACACCATCAATAAAAAAAAAAAAAAAGATATCGACTGTTGTTAAAGTCAATCTCTGACAGCTATCCCTACTTGTTTACGTCCATTACGTCATCATGCGTTACGCCTATTCAGACCTTAGTGGACATTATGAAAGTGTGACGAATGCCTCGGTCACCTATGAAAAACAGAGTATTGCAAATAGAAGAAGAAGAAGAAGAAGAAGAAGAAGAAACGTCTCGCGAATAAAAATTGCAAATTCGAAACGACACAAAATTATCACGTGGCTTTACAGAAGAAATGTCGTAATAAGGTCCTCCATAAAGTTACATTTGACAAAATCATGGTAAGATGTATCCGATATGTTTTCATACCGTGTGGACAACTCCAAAGTTTGCCCATAAACAATGTATGAAATTTCCAGTTCATGCAATATGGAATGTACTAAACGATCTAGTGGAGTTTTAGAATTAAGATTCCCATAGATGGTAGTTAGGAAGAACAAGGTCATCATTCCACGTAACTATTGGTATCGTGCGGAAATACGGGTTTCATGTTTTTCAGGATGACGCGCTGTAGTTATATACCGATACTTTAAAATTAAATAATTCACCTAGAACCAGTCTCAATTATTTACACAAAAACCCGTCACGATCTACCCAGCACTGGCTCATTTGATATATTAGAAACCTTGCTACGGCGCTTGTAAAAGCTTCGTCTTCATTTTTAATGGCGACATGCGCAACCTGTGGTACGTGAAACAGGGTACTACAAATAAACTGTCCTTGGACCTTAAATTGTTAAAGAAAGTACACGAATCTAAGCATCTTGAAATCCTTGACCAGGTATCATTTTCTACTTAATCTAAAGTATATATCATCTTCCAGTTGCATATCGAGAGCTCATCGGTTGCTATACAAAAGATTCGCCATCACACACACACACGCGCGCGAACACACACACACATACACACACACGCGCGCGGTTATTGCCCTCTTGAGCCTGTTTTATTTTTCTGAATTGTAAGTGACGGACGTTGCACTCTGTAAATAGGGGATTTCCTATCCGTGCTATATTTAATTGCATATTACCTTGCATTGATCCCTGTACATGGCATAAAATACTATCACTGGAGAGCAGGTACATAACAACTCTCGCTGCCGAGAGCAGGAAATTTGCAACTTGTGGTAATATTTGAATTACGCCATCAAAAAGTGCAGCGTTATCTTGATTTTTAAACTGACGTCATTAGATCTATTTGAATTGTCTGATGTTCGAATGTTCTGCCGTACTAAAGGGTCCGCCAAGGTTCAAAAGTAATTGCAAAAACTTTTTCCATTTACGTTGATCGCTGGTGTTCGCTGTTTTATTCTTCGGGTTTGTTTTTTTTTTTTGGTTGTTGTTGTTTTTTTTCAAGTTCAGTCGGTTAACAGGAAACAATAATATTTGAGAAAGTTCGGCAGAGAAGACTGACGCCTATGTTCACTCCAAAAATGTAAATTTTTAGTTGAAAATACAAAGAAACATAGCTGATCTATGAAAGAATTTCGCGTTTTATATATATATATATATATATATATATATATATATATATATATATATATATATATATATGCAGTTTGTGAAGCGAATGTAATAATTAATTTGTTTCGTACGAGCTTTGGGAGAAGAAAAACAATACAATTATTCTACAAACTTCCGTAACTTTTACATTAAACTAGCAGAAATTTAAGATTCAGTTATGTATTTATTTATAACCAAGCATGCTATATTATATGAAATAGTCAGCACAGAAAGGCAATCGTTTGATATCAATTACACCTCTTGTTGTACACATGTGTAATAAAAAAGCACGAAACTTTTTAAAATGTACGCAGTAGTTCATGAAGTGTTCAACCAGTTACGAAGAATACCAGGTTAATGGTCCGTCCTAGGACAAGAATTAAAAAACAGAAATAAAACAAATTGGGATGAGCGAGTTTATAAAAAACAAACAAACAAACAAACAAACAAAAAAACAAAACAAAACAAAAACAGTAGTAAGAACAAAATTGGGATGTCCCGCGAGTTTAGTTTCCAACTCGCAACATATATATATATATATATATATATATATATATATATATAAAGATTCGTGAGTGTGGTTTACATGTACGTGTTTAGCAAATTGCAGTCAGTTTCAGTTCCCGAAGGATAACACTTCGTAAAGTGAGTTTCTAAATAATAACTTTGCGCAAACCATTTGAGGGACCCTAGGTAACCGAGTGGTCTAAGGCACTCGCCTTTACAGCTCATGGATATCTCACCTCTGTCCGCTTGGGTTCGATCGGCCAACGTGAGAATATAAATTGCTTGCCAGTGGCTTCCCGTGGGACGGTGGTTCTTTCCGGGATTTTCTTGGATTCTTATTCGTCCAGATGTACTGGCCGCGATGTGAAGCTTATAGTGTGCTGAAAATGGCGTTAAACCAACAACACCAGACCATTGGACATATATCGCCTAATCTGAAAAGAAAAAAAATTGTTGTTTGATGTATAAGCTGGAAAACGATAATCTGATTGCTCTGTCGTCTTTGCTGACAAGCCCCTAATCTGCTTTGTAGGTGTCATTTTTATATTCTTCTTCAAACAACCCTGTACATACATGAGGAAATTAACCTATCACGTGTCAAATTTCAACAAATATCAATACCATTGAAACCTATCAATACCGTTGACCTATTACTATTCGTAGTAAAATGCAAGGCATTGCGTAATGACAAGCGCACTGGCTGATTGTCGAAAAATTAACATATGATGTTGAGACACACTGTAGAATGTCATTATATATCATATACAGATTCACATAGTAGTAACTTTAACATTTTACAACCATTCTGCTCAATAAACACTCAGTCTATAAAGATTTTTTATCTAAATTCACACGTAAGTATAAATTAGTATCATAAGAAGTGTTTCACTATTAAATAGGCGATCAGACAGCTGACAAAACAGAAGCCATTTTATATTATCATATAGAAGATAACGTTTTTCATATTGAGTGTGGTTTACAGACTTCTTCTCAAACTTTACTCCAAGCCCGCACCCCATTTTTATCCCCCCTCCCCAATCTTCCATTAAGATCTTTATCGGGCCTTGGTTGTGAACTCATACGTTTTTCAAGCCTTGTCGGCAACCGTTGTGAACTAATTTTTATGAACTTCGATCCAAGTTTATTATTAAATGCTAAAGGCGAAAACACGTACAAAACTTATCTATATTTCACTCCACGTATGTCTAGATGTCTTAAGTACGGCGACATAATACAAGGCAGATTACTGACCAACTGAACTCAGTTGTAGGGATTTTTTTACTAGTTCTAAATTTATTTGTAAATGCGTCGAACAAAAGGTCAAGTACACGAACCCAACCAACACTGCCTAACGCACAGAATGAACATGGAAGGAAATATAATGTACAAGATGAACGTAGCAAATACCCATAGGAGATTTTTAGACGGACATGTAAAAAAAATTGCTCGAGAATTTAAAATATTATAAAGTTAAGATAAACCGTAACGGTATGTACGTGGGAAGCGCTCTAGCGATATGCAGACAACAAATTGTTAAAAATGAGACAGCTGGAGATAGAAGCGAACAAAAAAGCAGATACTCAAAATCAGACCTGCAAAAACCGTATTCTGAAATGATAGCTTCAATTTAAAAGCGTGGCAAGTTTGTTTATTTGTTTATTTAAACTAATCCTCTATCTATACAAAGTATAATATCAAGGCAGTTATATTTTTTATCTTAGAGCTAATAGCTTGAAAAATTATGCGTTTTGCTAATAAAGCACGAAAAGTTTGTGTTCTTTACAAGTTGTGTTCTGCTTGTATACAAAAATGACATGCTTTTCACCCGCTGTTTTGGTATGTTACATTTTTTGTTATTGTTTGCAGATAAATCTACTCAGAGTACACGAGAAACACAAGCAGAGTGAAACAATTTCTGAGAAACAGGCATAATAACCACTGGCGTACTAAGAGTAAATAGCGCCCGCGGAAACGATGATGGCCCAAAAGGGGTTTTGGGCCCCAAGACCTGAGGCGCCGGGGGCAACCGCCCCGTCTGCTCCCACCCCTCCTCCGTTAGTACGCTACTGACAAGAATACTCTATCAACATGAGCCGAGTTGGATAGCATGCTTTCCAAAGAACTGTCCTCATGTAGGGCAAAATCTTGTGCGCGAAGTGTTGCGTATGAACAATAGAGCTATATACCAATCAGACATTATATGTCTGGATGATAGAAAGAAAAAATAATTACACGAATATATTAAAATAGGTAAGAGACTTCAAATTCGTTCGAATCAAGAATCAAAACAATGCCACGAGCAACCTCAACCATCGTCTAGCTATCATGCACATACGCCCATACCAACACGGCCATGTGCTACCCCCCCCCCTCCAAAAAGGGCAAGAATAAGTTCCAAGGCAAGGTCTCGAGTTGCACGAGAACCCACTCTTTAGGCATACGACATTATTGTTATGGCGCTGGTGCATGAGAACTTCGTGATAACTGCTGATACTCACGGCATGTGATTGGAACGAATTTATAACTCTCTAACTAGTTTGAATATATATATATATATATATATATATATATATATATATATATATATATATATATATATATATATATATATAGAATGACCTAATAATCGAGTTGACCTGTGCAGTAGTTATCGTAGCTAAAATTTAACAGTCAGATAGCTATCCTTCTTTCAAAGATAATTACATATCAGATATACATAGTGTTTGATGATGCACAACGGTGCTTACCTTTGCATGAACTTGACACTGAATATTATAATTGTATGATGAATACGTTTTAATTGAATGACGTTAGACGAAATTAATGTGTATTACCTATCGCCAAGTATCTAGTCTTTAAAACCAACATACTAAACTTTTTCAAAGTGCACTGTATTGCTCGTTTTTTAAACAGGGCACTATTTGTCAATGAACGAGAGTTTCTTCTAAATTATTTATCTTTCGCAAATAGTAGTTTTTAAAGTTTGTTTTTATTTTCCCTGATCATAATAACTGTGCACGCACAACTCCCCAAATAGCAAACTGCATATTTATGATAATGTATTTATGTACACGTCCACCAGTCTCTCTCGTGCACCGCGGAATGCTTGTCGATAAAACCATGATGATGTGTTTCCGATGATGCAGAAGCTGGGCTAACCTTTAAAAGCACGAGGTAAGTCGTTCTAGACAGATTTTTTTCCTTCAAATTAACATCTTTTCGAAATATGAGACCGTGATTCTCTCGTAGCTTGTTATTTTTAGGTATCTCGGAGATCTCGGCAACATACTCATTTAATTCCGCAATCCAGCCTCGGATACGGGAGGTCGTGGGTTTGAACCCCGGCCGAGTCATACCAAAGACTTTTTAAAATATGGCACTAACAGCTGCCTCGCTAGGCGCTTAGCATTAAGAGATTCTTGTTAGGAGTGGTCGGCCTGGTGTCAAGATAATGTGATTGGGTGGGACATCATGTTACATGTCTGCGGCATGATGCCCTAGTGCTAGACATCACTATAACCTGTCACACTGCAGACATCGTAGCGATATGACTGAAAAATTGTTCAAGCTACGTTAAAAATGTAAATCACACACACACACACACACACACACACACACACTAACTCCGCAATCATATTTTAAGCAAAGTTGAATGGAACGATTTAGTTGAAATATGGAAAATCTCGTGATAAATACGCCACCAGCATTTATTAATAGCCACAATTACCCCCCCCCCATCCCCCGCCAACACATACAAATTGCAATATACGCTTCAGATTTGTTGTTCTTCAAAAAGACAATCGCCGTCTCCAAAAATAAGAATGCCTCAAAATGATTGGTCCTCATTAATGGTACAACGAACCCTTGCCTACACGAATTGCAAGTTACTGCGGTATATACATTGTGAATAAACGATCCTGTCCTGATATTGCTTTCGATACGTTGGTATATGTAGTTGTCTCTTTCTCCGACAAGTCAGATTTATTTAGCTAAACGTTTTGCTTCGATTGAGAACAGCGCCTGAGTTAGTCTCATTCAACATGGTTTAAATACCACTTCTGCAGGAACACAAATAACAGTCTAGATATTCCGACCTAAACTTTCTTTCATGGCGATGTCGATAAATGAGTCAGTTATAGCTTTTGAATTTGATTAAATGAATTATTCTCACTTACTGTGTCTTATTAAGTTGAAACTCTGATTAACGGACTTAGAATTAACACAGTCAGGTTTATAATAAGCTAACTATGTTCATATGGAGATAAAATGTTTAAATTTGAATGTTTATGTGCAAATTGCAACGGAGATATGTTACTCTCCTAACGTAGACTTGTTATTTCTCGCATTCTGTTGTTTAGACAGAATCATGCCAACATGGTTAGACTCAATCGTGCCATCATAGTTAAAACTTAACCATGCCAACATAGTTAAACTTAGTCATCAAAACGTAGTTAAATCTAATTATGACAATATAGTTAAACATAATCATGTTAAAATATTCAAACTTATTCATGCCAGCACATTTGGTTGGTAATAAATGTTCAGGTTTTTCTTTTTAAAAGGCCACGTGATATTATGTAGTATACTACAACACGAGTAAGACTCCAGTTTGACGAAGTCTTGCATTTTACTCCAACCAGAAACAAACAAGGATACCCGTGAACGGCACATTATATGCCCACAACGTGTTTAACAGTTTTCAAAATCGCTAGGCTTCTTACTTACCCGAATGCCAGCAACGCAGAAAATTTGGTTCAGGCCTCTGATGTAGAACTAATTATTTATGTACCCGCCCCAATTTTCTTCCGTCAGTCAGAGTTACCTGAATCTTACATGATTTGTCCCCAAAATGAATGGCTTCGTCCTTACCTTATCTGCAAGCCACCCACAAAATATGACCCAGAGTATGTGATATAGAACTATAATGTTGTATGGAAACTAGTTTTCTTCTCTCAGTCAATGTCACCTTGACCTTTGTCATTTTTAGCCGGAAATCGAAAGGCTTCTTCATTAACCCAAGTATAAGTCCACTACGTTTCGTAACTGCAGATGTTGGAAAACTCGAGTTACAGTGTACAGACGAAATTTATAGAGCCCCTTCGCCCCCAAAACAACAACAACAACACACACACACACACACACACACACACACACACACACAACGTAACCACTGCTATTTGATTCAGTACAATTATTACAAATATAAAGAAATAACATGTAACCATAATTTTCGAAACAGTACAACAACTGAAATTTTACCGGCAAGTAAATTCATGTACAAGTGAAGCACTCCGCATCAAGATCTGTCCTCCACAAGAGACGTTACGTTCGATGGCTTCAAAAACAGTTTTGAAACAATTGACCTCACGCATTTCATTTTTGTCGTAGAAAAAAAAATGTCAGTGGATGTGATGTCCACACTCTTCCAGATAAAATAACCAAGATTTATAACACGATCACTGAGGGAGAAAATGCGAGTATCCGTAACCAAGATTTATAACACGATCACTGAGGGAGAAAATGCGAGTATCCGTGACCAAGATTTATAACACGATCACTGAGGGAGAAAATGCGAGTATCCGTGACCTGTATGAAGAGAGTATGATAGCATTCCTGAAAGGAGAAAATATTTTTGATTTAGGGGTTGTTATTCCTTAATGTTTGATAAACCGAGTTCTTTAAACATATTACTAAGTAATTTTGAATTTCGAGAGGGGTGGTATGTAGTTTAACAAGAATTATCTCAATAAAATTAGCAGGCCATGAGGACGCTAGCCACTCATTTATAGGGTGCACTATTAGTACGTGCTGACAAGCATAAGGAAATAAAGCATTTTGCTGGAAAATAGAACCTTATAAAATCAAGGATCGATACTTTTAGATTATCAAAAATTCAATTATCAGAATCTAACTTCGATAACACTAAATACATGTAATATATCTCGTTAATTAAAATAAAGATATACTAATATGACTTCAAGTGCGGAAATTAAACCTGAGCCTAGTGGAATTATGAAATTTTAAATCAAGACAGACCCATCATCTCTGTCACACAATAATCAAGAACACACAAAATTTAAATATTTATATCAGTTGACTTCACTGTGTCATTTGTCTTTGGTGACAATCAAATGAAGGAAGAGATGAAATAAAATTGCACAGTAAAGTGACCTGCTTAAATTGGGGAACGCTGCATTAAAGAATGACGTAGTCTTCGGTAATCCACAACCAAGATAACCCTTTGCCCAATGCTTGTCTAAATCTTGCGCGGGCTCTTCTTTCTCATGGAGCTGCTCTCCCAAATGTCCTGTTCATTTTTTAGACAGGGCAAGTGGACGTCTGCAGCTGCAAAAGCTTCTTCAACATTGTAAGTCTTTTTTTCGCGGAGACCGCTCCTGTGGCTTAAGTGGTTAGTGCGTCCGCCTCGGATGCGGGAGGTCACGGGTTCGATCCCCGGCCGAGTAATACCAAAGACTTTTAAAAATGGTGCTAGCAGCTGCCTCGCTTCGCGCTCAGCATTAAGAGGTTAGTGTTAGGACTGGTGGCAGGATAATGTGACTGGGTGGGACATGATGATATATGCCTGCGGCATGATGTCCCAGTGCTAGACATCACTATAAACTGCCACATTGCAGACGTCGTCGCGATATTACTGAAAAATTGTTAAAGCTATGTTAAACATCTAAATCACACACACACACACACACACACGCACACACGCGCGCGCACACACT